>SJVG01000572.1:0-24968 GCA_034774675.1 Scedosporium minutisporum
GGGCTAAGGACCGAAGACGATGGGAAGGGGGGGCTGACGGACCATTATTGCTGTCTTTGCCATGAGATTCGACCATACTTGGAGGGAGGGTTCGATCGGTGCCTGCGTTCCCGATAGACTACGTGAGCAGACGGGCGTGGGCGTCCGCTGCCTCGCAGATATCGATGACGGGCTTTTTGTTTTCTCTCGGGCCAGGGGCAAGCAGCAGGCAAAGAAAGTTTGTTGGCAACGAGGTAAAACGATTGGACCCGGAATTGGGGGAATGGAGATGATCCGACTCTGCTTGTGGTGAAGGGACCGATCTTATTTGTCGGCCGACGGGTTTAGAGTTGGAGAGATTAGGTTCGGGCTTGGCCAGGCTGGGTCGACCCTTTGAACCTTGACTCGATGAAGTCGAATCCAATGTCAAAGTGTAGAAATAGAAAGCCTGGCTGGTAGGCGGGGCGGGCGAGGAAAGATCAATGCAAGGATGCAAAGATGCAAGGATGCGGCACGCAGTGTACGTAGTCTATACACAGTACTTGTATATATATATAAGTATCGATGATTCAATATCTCAACGGCGAATGCACCAAGGTGTTATTGGAGAATTGGCAGGGCTGAACTGCTGGAGCCTTGGGCTGGTCGGAAGGCTTTGCTGGTGGTTTCGGCTATTGGAGAATGATGTATTGATATTTGATCGGACCCCTCTTTGGATTTTGAAGCTTTAGGGGACTTTGGCGATGACGCCGGCCGGGTTTGGGGTTTGGGTGGTGCGAAAATAAAGACGAGAAAAAAATTGCACTGGATGGTGGGGAATTGGAGAATTCGAAGCGGGCGTGATTCGAGGTTCTGGTGGATTCGTCGATTTAGACTTATGAGGAGGGGTCTTTACGACGTACAGTCTTGGTCATTCGAAGCCTGAGGCTGGCCACCTGGACCTAGACCTGGACCTGGACTTAGACCTGATCTTTGGTATTCTCGATGCAACGCCAGTGCAGGGCTATTTCTGACCTCGAAAATGAACAACGGTAACGAAGAAGATAATGGATGATGAAGTTTCCGTGCCGGCTCGAGGATCCAAGTGGCAGAGGTCGCGGAAGGAAGAATGAGTATTAGGCGAGACACGACCTAGAACAGACAGAGACAACAGCACGGCGAGTACAAGGGTGAGTGTGAGTGCGAGTTTGAGTCTGAGTCAGGGTATGTGTGAGCGCGAACGGCGGGTATCAGAATCCGGGACGCAGGGCACAGGCTTGAGGGCAACCAGTGAGGTCGAGGGCATCGGTGTCGTGTTGAGGGAAGGAAGGAAACTGGTACTGTTGAAGTTTCGATATTTCTGGTTCCTGATTATTGGAATGGATGTTTTACACGAGTACTCGTAGCGTGCGTCTACGAAGTAGCTCATTGTCTGCTCTGCATTCTGCATGTGGACCGGGCTAGGCTGGGCTGACTCAATTTTGATGTTCTATCCGACTTGTCTGGACAGTAAGAGTATTGTCTGATCTGGTGCATCTGAGTCTTCATCTCTATCTTTTGCCAAGCTTGTGATTGTGATTCTGCTCATGCTTTGTGTGTCCAGGATTGCTGCGACCAAGTACGAAGTACATCTCACGAAGTACCGATCTCGACTACAAAGACAAGGTGCGGCTCCGAACTATGAGACTATCAACAGGCTAGATTCACCCTAATAATAGACTGTAGACATCCATAGAATCTATCGATATCCACTGACATGGATCAATGGACTTTGGAACACGAGCATGAGAATCGGCAAATTTTGTGACAGAAGTCAATCCTTCGACGTGACACGTGCGAGTGAATTGCGAATCGCGAGTTGAGCCTGATCAGAATAACGCGGGTATAATTATATTCCATCACCGACTATCAGACGAGTTGACGGCTGTATCCGTTCATCTCAAGAACACCAGAGCGTGATGTCTCCAACAATCCAAGTCCTTGAGCAGCGAAACACTGACGAAACCCACGTCTTGAACGTGATAAGTAGAAATTCCAGTCTCCAAACCATGATCTTGAGTGTATTATTCACTACTACGTACACTTGGAAGCAGCCGGAGTGCATTTGTGCAGACGTTCATGAATGCGGTAATCGTCTGTGCAGTACGATGTACACCCTGATAAGGAAATCCTAGCGACTTAAACGTTAATTGTGCCATCGACTATTAATGAGAAGACCCACCTGGACCAACTTCTCCACGACTCCATGTAAAAACCCTCACAATCGACTTGAGACTCGCACTAACCGCTTATCATCCCAGCGACCCGCCCAGCATGGCAAACCAAGCTCAGAGGTTAGGCCTAGGTCAGACTCAAAGATCAGCCATCTCCTCATCCGAACCTACGAAGTAGTGCACATAGTATATGAAGCAGGTAGCTTCCATCTTCCCGGGTGATGCATTAACTTTCACGCCTAGAGTACTTCGCAGAGCGGAGCTCGATGACGTCGATGACGGTGCTGGTCTAGTGCCGGAGTAGAGGGGGATTCCCGTAGTTGCTGTAAGTCACTTCAATTTGATTGCCAGGACACCGCAAACATGCCACTATTCCTACGTGCTCGGCAAGTTGGGGGGATAAGGGGCAGCAAAGGCCAAATGCCGAGCTCTAGGATCCAGCCACTTAAGAGATGCGTCCGATGAGAAGCCAAATCGCAGATGCCATGGGGCTATCCTCTCTTGCGCCATCCACCAGGAAGGTGCCAATGCAAGCCGATGGGACCAACTTGACACTCTTCAATCAACCCGCCAAGGAGACATGCCAACGCCACGCCAAGTCCACACATTCTAGTAGCCTGTTATTACTCTGCAAACCTGCAAGCCATCATAGATCCGATCCCCGTGGACGCTTGCGCCAAATCTGCAGGCCGTCGTCAAATCTGTAATACAGCCAGTTGCTCAAGGAAATAAACTACCAGGCCCTCAAATGAAGTCCAAAATGAGCACCTGCACAGCAAGCCACCCATCCCGGATGGGGTAGCATTCGGATGGAGAAAGCTAGTGGGGGGTGGGGAAGAGCAGCTTTCACATGCTCCCGACGATCTGTGTCGCCATGGGGGGAAGAGAGGGGGATATTAATGGATACATCAGAATATATGCAAGGCCAGATGATCTCTCCCCACCTCCAACTGGGCATCCTGTTCTCTATTTGATGAGGGGGGAGTAGATGAGGTCAGATGGACCCTTAAAACTTGGACGGCCGGAGTTTGTGCCTCGAAAACATGCCACGCGACCTTTTCCTGCCGGACGTAGGTTACTTTGAATTTGTGTCTCGCTGCCGAGTATGACAATTTCTGATTTGCCAAGATCTATTCATGAGGAGGCAATGGTTCTACCGATGGATATTCCAGTCAACCCTAAATCAGTTGGCAATTCTACATTGATACAGCATAGATCTAGCTTTAATTGCTAGATGTTGGTTCGGGAAAAATCGAGGCGTTGTTCTTTGAAAGAGGAGGACTTTTTTTTTTGGTTATCGAGATGGAGGCAGTTGCGGCGCCAATTTACCTGGTGTGAGAGTTCTAACTTGAAGTCGTCTCTTGCTTTGGAATTTCTCGAGCAAAATCATCCTGATTTCCACTTACACATAGCCTCCGGTACTATAAACTACGTCCATCACGTCCATTACATCCACCCAAATGCCCTCAATCCATAATGAATAGCAGCATAAGTCACGCCAGTAAGGATATGTCCACCCATCTGCGACTGATCCCCCAACTGTCTCTGCAACTCAAAAATAGTCGACTGCGCATCCCGCTGAGCAGCCCGTAACGCCTCCAACTCCGCCATCTCAGCACCCCTCTGCGTCGTCTTCATCGCCCAAGACAACGCCGTGCTCATCACCGCCGGCCCGTAGCTCTTCGTCGTCTTCCACGCCCACTCCCGCCACGTCGGCATCTTCTCCACCCTCTGCCGATCCTTGTCCAGACGCGCGAATCGCTCCTTTGCGCTCCGCAAATTCTCCTCAAGCTGCTCTTTGAGCGAGGGTACGTCCCTCAACAGCGTCTTGTCGTGGAGCTGGCCCTCCATGAGGGCAATGTCTGCTTTGATGCCGACGATGTCGGCTAGGACTTGCGCGTGGACCTGCTCGCCCGCCAAAGTGCGCGGCAGCGGCTTCCCTTGAAACTCGCGGGCCATCTCGCGCTGGATCTGGATGAAAGTCGGTTGCGCCTCTAGCAGTGATTGCAGAATGCGACAGCATGACTCCGCGTTGTTGTTGGCCCGAAACGTGCGCGCCCCGTTGGCAATCATGGTATTCCACGGCTTCTCGATGAGTTCCCGCTCACGAGCCTCAGCCGCGTCCCGATCGACGACGTCCCACCGCGTAGACACGAGACCCACGTTAGCCATGCAGCTACTCCCAACGATCTTGGTAAACAGGAGGAAGTTTTGCAGCGCCGAGCCGTACATCTTCTCTGTGGCGATGGAGTGAAGGTACAGCGCCGCCGTGATCTGAACTTTCCCACCTAGGTGCTCTGACATCCAGGTGGTGACGTTGACGAGGACTTCGGCGTCTGATCGCTCCGGGTCTTCGAACCCGGGTGTGTCGACGAGAACGACCCCGACGCCGCCGACTCGGGCGAGGATCACTTCGGCTGATGTTGTGCAGGCTGCCATGCCGTGGCCTACGGGGCGGGGGTCGAGTTGTTGCGCCGCATGGTTTATGAAGGTGGTTTTGCCGGCGCCGGTGAGGCCGAGTACGAGGATGACGGGGCCCGTTGGAGGCTCGGTGTTCTGAATGTCAGGGACTTCAGCAGTGGTGCTCTTCTCGTCTCTCCAGGGCTTTGTGTCCTGAGCTTGAGTGGCGGGACTCTTTTCGTCAGTCCAGACGGAAACCATTGGGGCGAGGCTCTAGATGAGTAAAGATGAATGCTATGTTTCTCGAGTTGGAGATGGGATTGCTCATCAAACTTGTTTCAAATCTGCACACAAGAAAACGTAACGAGAAGAGGCGTGCGGATTGGGTAGTTAAAGAAAACGATAACGAACACGTCGAGAATAAGTAGAAAAAAGGAGGGGGGAGGTGGGAAAAGAAGCAAGCAGCAGGCTGTGGAAGGCGACCCAGGGCAGACTTTCTCGCGCGTCACTTAGACTTGGAACCCTCAACATTCGATACTGCAGTATCTCGCTAGTTTACTATCCTGTTTCCTAGATGCAGCCGAAATGGCAACTTCGGTTACTTCTTGGCATTATTTCTACGAAGTATAATCCCCTATCGTAGTATGCCTCGTGCGTGCTTTGGGGAATCCTATGCTTACCTAGGTCGAAATTAGCTCTTTATCAGATCTTGACTCCTAAGACCTGAAAGACCATATCCGAACGGTGGAACAAGTGCGTTCAGCCAGCATCTTGGAATGTCACATCGGCCATCTTATTGGCGTCAACAACAGAGTGGCTTGAGCCCTGCGAGCCGTATTGGATGGGAACATGGGGCGATGGAGATAGACGGCATCGTGAAGCCTCAATATGTGTGATGAATATGCATTAGTGGATGCCGATTCAGGCGTTCGAAGTGGGAAAATCGCGATCCCGTATTCGAACAATTGTGCCACCTCGGGCCCTGCAGCTGTGTTGGGCAAGCCAATCTTAGGAGGGGGAGGCCACGTAAACTTAGCTGAGCCTCTGAAATAAAGCTCAATATTGGGGATGAACATCAAACGATGCATTAGCGGGTGAAGATTCGCACAAATGTGTGGTCGCACGAGGCTGTGAGCTTCAAGAGCGCCCAGCTCCTATGATGCATATTTGACGACAAAATCCTCACCGGCGTCACTGGTCGAGACTCGATCCGGCTTCCCGAATATTTTCTGGGAAGGCTACATAAAACGCTGGAATTAATCATCATCGAGGGCCTCTGTAGGGAGTCTCAAGTCACAGTCCCTGGGCATTATACGATGACGAGAATAACCACCAACCCCTCTACTCCGCTTTTCAGCGAGGTTTCGAGGGGTCCTCCGACACTCGAAGATGTCAAAACTCGGTGGGTTGAGAGGGCGACAATGGACATCAATCTGGTGAGCGATTTCATCGAGTTCTGCGCCCAAGGAGGCGTCCCCGATCAAGAGATGATCGACACCGTGTCTATGACGATGGACTTCCTCGCAGAAGAGACAAAGGCCGTCGCCAAGCTCTCGAACCCCGCCACCGAAATATCGTCCCCGCCTTCATCGGCCGCCCGGAACCTGAACGTGGCCAAACCACCAACAGCCTCGAACGAACCTCCGACGACACCACAACCCGTACCACGTACGTCCATCCCCATTGACCAAGGCCTCATCCGAGACCTCGGCATCACAGCCCTCACCGTAGCCGGCGCCGTCACCATCGCCTACTGGCAAATGAAAGCTGCCGCCCACAGCAACACCACAACCATCGCCCTCGCCGAAATAGACGGCGCCCGCACCCGCGACCTGGCTGCCCAACAAGCTCGCGCCGCCAAGTTCAACATGCTGGGCAGCCTCGCAGCCACGGTCGGCTCGGCGGGCATGACCTACATGACGGCACGGTCGGTAAACCTCCAGGCGTCTATCTCGCAGGCCATGATGGCGGCCGAGCAGCGGCACGTGCGGGACCTCGAGGCGTCGCGGCAGCGGCATGCGCTCGATCTCATGGCAGGAGAGAACGCCGTGGCAGAGGCGGCGGCAAGGCGCGAGGCGCGGACGCGTTGGAACGAGTCGCTGAATTGGGGCACGCAGGTGGCGACGCAGTTGGCGGCTGAGTATTTGGCGGAGGAGGTGCAGGGGCGGGGGGCGGAGAGGCAGTTGGCGTTGGAGGGGATGAGTACGTGGAATGAGTTGTTGCTTACAGGGGGGAAGGTTGCGTTTGGCCTCCTCTTGAGGTCCTAAGCAGGCTTCTACATATGTTCAGCCATGGCAGATTCATGGTGACTTCCGAGCCTGCTCTCTGAGGTTACGCGGATGCCCTCCCTAAATTGACTGGAACTGCCACACGGGAGAACGGAGGAAGGTATATCAAGAGTGGCTTCAGAAGAAGAGAGTTCAGTGTTCGCTCTCCGCTACAATTGTAACTAAAATCAGATCACAGCAGCAAAGATGACATAAGCACGCGCTCTCACGGACATCACCTCCGTCGCATTCAAGCATCCCCAAGCTTGATCCATTAGTATTAAAGATCTACGACTTCCCATTGTCGTCGTATCTATTCTTTGTAAGAGGGGGTAAGCGCGAGTAAACTCAAAGTGAAATGGCCACAGCAATTGGCCAACTTCCCTCGTACGCCTCAATTTACCCCCACTACCATCAGCATGGAACGGGATTTCTGACAACCGATCCGTCTCACCTCTCGAAATTGACCGCCGAGCGCCTGTCCGTTTGGGAGGGGAGGATCCATCGTCCAAACCGAGCCTGCCGCCTCTTTCTTCTCATGTTCGTCCCTTGTCTCAGCATCCCGCGGATGATCTGGCGCAGTGATCGCCTCGGATCCAAAAGACTGGGAGAACGTGCGTACTTGTGATCGCTCGTCTCTCTTTGCTGGTTTTCTTCTGATTGCTTGTCTCTGTCCGCTGGCTGGTTTTTTTTATGAGCTGTTCAGGATCCCAAAATTCCCTCCCGCCATGCAACGTCAACAGGACAACAACCAATCCGCGGCGCTACTATTTTCACCGCTTACTGCCCCATGGCTTGGCTGGAATCAAAAACTTATTCTGGAATACAGTATGGAATATAGAAAGTCTAGACTAGGCTAGCTCGACTTTAAGTTTTTCTTTACCCCTCGGAAAAGCTCACTTGTATCAGGACTTCTGGGTCGAGTTTCTATGTCTTCCACCGCTTGGGCTTTTCTTGAGCCATTTTCTGGAGATGTCTCGGTCTGCCCTAACTCGGAGAAGAAGGAGGCTGGCAACCTGTCTAGTCGGTAAACTCGCTCGTAGATTCTCGGCATCCTGCTACTTCGTAGTTGGGCTATAAGAGGTACGTACATATTATTTCTCAGCCGAAAGACTTGGGAAGCAACTCGAGATCGAGTCGACTCAAACGGTGCGTCGGTGAAAAACGCCCCTTTCGATACATGCCTGCAATAACAATGCAGGTGGAGGCATTGTCCAGCACACGCAGACCATAACATCAATCAGAAGCTGGACATACAGCTTGACGTATGCAGCTGCAAGGCGATAGGGTAGGCATACTTTGGTGGGGGTGGGAAGGTGGTATCGTTTAGGTCCACATTTTATACGAGGGATTCATAACCTTCAGGCTGTGAAATGTGAGCGCTACTTCGTAGGAATCGAGTCTTGATCTCCTCCTACCAGATATTCTCGATGACTCTCTGGTTTGAGGTACAAGTCGTGTGGCGGAAGCGAAAATCAAAGAGTTGAAAGGGGGATTTATGGATGTTGGAGATCTCTCCCCCCACACGATCTTCCCCGAATATTCCTAGAGAGGGTCCGCGTGTGCGGCCCGGCAAGTATTGATACATTAAATGCAGTGTGGACGCCAAATACTCTTGGGCGATATTCAATCCTTCGCCCTCTCTGCATTTGGCATCTGGGAACGTAGTGTACAGTGTCACTAGAGCGGAATCATTGGGAAAGACACCTGTGGCTTTCGGAAATTCAGCGTCCGCTGAGGACTACTCGGAGGTCGCGAGGGAGCAGGCTGAAATTTCAGGTCACTGTAATAGTGGGTGTAGTGACTTACTCGAGGGAGTCGAGAGGCGGACTCGTGTGACCTCTGTGATCCGGACGTGCTTGCCCAGTGACTTCCCAACATGACCTAAAACCAAAATCACATGCGCTTATTCCTCATTTTATCAAGGGAAAGCGCACTCGAGAAAAGACTCGTCGACGTTCTGAAATTATCTTGTGAAATCAATCTCGAGGGTTCACAGGAAACAGGAAATCCCCAAGCCCATTGTCTCATGAACTCCGCGCACATCAGAAAGTCCAAGACTCGCAGACAAGTACTGTAACACGACACGACGGGCTGGTGACCAACTTCGTACCATTTGAACTTATTCTGGAAAACACTGGTGCCGGATCATGGAGGAGCCGTGCGGGTTGCGTTATCGATAACCAGACAACACAGTGCCGCCGCCCCGCCGCCATTCATCCTCACGCTTCACCCCCTCACCTCGCCTCCTCGCCTCAGTTGCTTGGTCCTGACTCTTTGAGTCTTGGGCACGGTACCCATCAACCTTGCTCCGTCTCCCTTGCGAGCTGCGGTTAGTGGTTAGTGAGTTCATCGTTGTACCCGTACATCACCCATCCACCACCTTTCTCTGGGGCTAAGCATTGGGACTGGACCAGCTGGGTGTAGTGCACACTACGGAGGCTTCTGTTGCATTGCTCGTCTCGTTAGTGAAGTCTCCCCATTCTTCCGGGTCCGGTTTTTTCACTAGTCTAGACCATCTGGGTCCCTCAAACTCCAGGCCAACCTACCATCGACTTTCCATTCGATCTCCATATGTCCTAGCCTTTTCCCAAGTCTGCCGAACAGACGCCACGTCGAGTCCTACAAAGTAGAGACCAAGCGAAAAAAAAAGGGGTTCTACTCGAGATCGTCGTTTCTCTCTACCTTCTAGCTGTGTAGCAAGCCGCCACCCCCTTGTCGGAGCGATAAGTTTACGAAGTAGTGTGTGTTGTGTATCGGGTACACCTGAACTCCCAAAAGTCATCCTGTTGCGTGAGGAAGTGCCTCGTGCTGCATCCCTGGACACTGTTTCCCCCCTCCGATTATAACCCCACCACCGCCTTACCCTCTCCCGAATCCCGACCTTTTGTTATCCCCATTTGGTCGATCCCTTTGACACTTCTCCTTCACCGACCCCGGGTGTTTTTCTCCATTCCTCTCTCTGCTTGGCGAGTTGTGTTTCTTCTGTCTTGACCATAAACACATCCTCACTTCTAATGAAACGGCCCGTCGTTTAAGAGAGGAGATTTGTGCTTCGGCAGCCACTTCCCGTAAACCTCTCGCCACATATCACGTCTTTTGCTAGTTCCCCCTTCCTTCGAATTTGTTTTGTTTTCCCAACCCCTGCAACACGTATACGCGAAACAGTATCGTGCAACCATGGCGGATACGCCAGTAACCCCCACCGCCGACATGGCCGACATGGCCGACATGCCCACTGTCGCGCCAATGGGCGGCGCCCCGCCCAAGATGAAGAACCGACAGCGACTCTTACGGGGTATCCAGCGCATGTCTTCGTCGCCTTCGCTCACTCACATCGGCCGTCCGAGAGCATCTAGCGCCCCGTACGGCACCCGAGGCAGCTTCTCTTGCGTGAGCCTTGCTTCCAACGCCTCACCCTCAAGCTCTTATACTAGCACAACTTCATCTACCGTCGCCTCCTCCGCAGCCTCGGCCTTGAGCCCATTCTCGGGCCCCGGTACACCTCTCAGTGAGGTATCTTCCTGCGACGAACTCGGCAGCCCGCTTATTGGTGTTCGCCGTGTCGACAGCCTCCGGGCTTCCCCCTTATCGGCCACTTCAGCGCTGCCTTCCGACCTCCAGAGCGGCGCCAGAGCCCGTTCCGGATCGCAAACAATGAAGAAGAAAAAGAAGAATCTAAATTTCTGGTCAGATATGCCGTACGAGCTCAGAATCCAAATTTTCTCGTATCTGGAACCGAAGGAGCTTGTCAGGGTGTCGAGGGTGAACAAGGCCTTCTATAAGACGAGCTTCGACGGTCAGCTCTGGACGCAATTCGATGCGTCCGAATTCTACAAAGAAATTCCCGCCGAGTCGATGAGCAAGATCATTGTGGCGGCGGCGTCCTTTATTAAGGACCTCAACCTCCGGGGTTGCATTCAAGTTGAGCACCACAGGCGCGCCGAGTTGCTTGTGAATGCGTGTAAGAACCTTGTCCACGTCAATCTAGAGGGATGCCGTAACCTTCAACGTGCCACGCTACACGGCCTTCTGAAGGGTAACGAGAGGCTTGAACGCCTAAACTTAACCGGTCTAACCGCCGTAACCAATGCCGCTTGCGACATTATCGCCGAGTCGTGCGCGCATCTTGAGGTGCTCCAGGTGTCCTGGTGCAAGCGCATGGATGCCGAAGGTATCACGACTGTCGTTAATGCCTGCACGAGGCTGAGAGATCTTCGAGCTAGTGAGATCAAAGGTTTTGACAGCCTTGAGGTTGCGGAGGCTCTTTTCGAGAGAAATACTCTGGAGAGATTGGTGCTAAGCGGCTGTGTCGACCTCACGGATGCGACTCTCCAAACGATCGTCCACGGCGTCAACCCCGAAATTGATATTCTCACCGACCTTCCGGTGGTTCCCGCCCGTGCGCTGAGGCACTTGGACCTCAGTAGATGCATGCAGCTTACAGATCGCGGAGTGTCCGCTCTTGGCCATTTGGTTCCGAGCTTGGAGGGCCTTCAGATTTCGGGCTGTCCGAGCCTGACTGATGCTGCCCTTGAGCCGATCTTCCAGACTGCGCCCCACCTTACACATATAGAGATGGAGGACCTCCCCGAAATCACTAACGCCCTCCTATCTGAGCACCTAGCAAAGGCTTCGTGCGTCACGCGATTGGAGCATCTATCGGTCAGCTACTGCGGTCACTTGGGAGACGCTGGAGTGCTCCCCATCGTGAAGAAGTGCACCAATCTGAAGATGATAGACGTCAACAACACCCGAATCAGCGACCTTGTCCTAGCCGAGGCCGCGGCCATGCTAAACTCCCGCTCCCGACGAACGACCGACCCTTATGAATCCCCCAAGGCCACCCTGAACATGGTAGTGTACGACTGCGAGAACGTCACCTGGACGGGCATCCGGGAAGTTCTCTTCCGAAACTCTCAGGTCCAGTTCAACGGCGGCGACGGCGAGCCCACCTTCCCCACGGAAATCATCGGCCTCAAATGCTTCTACGGCTACCAGATGACCGTCGACGAGCACTCGAAGCGGGTCCTTCGGTGTGACCTCCCGGCTGCGGGGCGCCTGGAGCGGAAGTGGGCCGACTACATGCAGGCTAGCGAGGAGGCCGGGGTCGGTGGGGCGGGTACCCGGCGACGGAGGAGGAGGGCGAGGGAGGCACAGATGGTGCACGCCAATGAGGAGGTGGGCGGGTTTCCCCATGGTGGGCGACGGAGGGCTAGGACTGTGCCTTCTTGCGCGGTCATGTAAAGTGGAGTTTTATGGATGGTGGTTTGGGCGGGGCCATGAGCCTGGAGGCGCCTAGAGATATGCCGTGCATGTGGCAGCATGTGGCAGCATGATTTCAGTTTGTTGTTTGTTGCCTGTTCTTTTCATTTTCCTGGTCTTTTCATTTTCTTTCTTTTCCCTTTTTATCTTTCTGATTGATTCTGTCTCGTTATATTCGACATCTGGGTTCGGTTCGGAGACGGAGTCCCCGGCGCAAAAGGGCATCTTGGAGGAGTTTTCTTCTTCTACACTTCATTTTTACGCGGCTCTCTGCCTGACGCATCCTCTGCGAGGGCGTTGATGTCTTTTTTTAAGGTTGTCTTTACTGCTTTCTATTGTCACCGTTGGCGTCTAAGGCTAGATCGCTTAGATCACACCGGAAGGGTAACGTATCCTTATCCCATCGCATTTTCCACGGCGGGGACACGCAAGCGGTCTATGTATTTTTTTTATCCTATTTCTTACTCAAGTTTGGACGGATGGCGGTTGTTTTCCTTTTTTTTCTCTTTTTTTTCTTCTCTTTTTACTCGGGATGGAAAGGCTCGGGATCGCGTACTTCGAATCATCATGCTGGAAGATTGGGAAACATATATCGGTATAGGAATAGGGGTAGCTGGTCGGATTTTATATGATTTTATGTGCAGATTTACAAGTGCGTGTTTCTCGAGCTTGAGCTTCGTGTGTATGCCATCCGAGATTTTGACTTTTCCTCTTGCACTGGAGAGAGATAGGCTCGTCATCTATCACCAACTCTTGTTGTGTAACTCAAGAGCAAGTGGCTCAGCACTTGCGAGGTCACAAAAAACACATGAGATGCACCATTTCGGGAAGCAAGACCGGAACATGAATTTCGGCTTTAGTTCCAACTTGACCGGTCCCTTCTTGATGACGGGACAGTGGGATTGACAGCCCGGTAAGGTTTATACTACCGTCGATGTTTAAAGGGTTGAAGGAGCATTTTCTAGAGCTGAGCCCTCGAGTCTTTTTCTTTTTCTTTTTTTCTTCTCTTCTTTTTGCTTTAGAATGGGGGGGATTCGGAGGTCCCATTCATTCCTCTGCGTCACTTCGAATATGAAGTAGTTCTGGTTGTGATATGCACGAAGGAAATATCTGGGGGCGCAGCTAAACACTTCTGCATCCTCTGCGCCTCACCAGCATCTGTGA
Source organism: Scedosporium minutisporum (assembly GCA_034774675.1). NCBI lineage: Eukaryota > Fungi > Ascomycota > Sordariomycetes > Microascales > Microascaceae > Scedosporium > Scedosporium minutisporum. The sequence goes on from SJVG01000572.1 coordinate 13,268, forward strand.
ATCCTGAAGGTGTTGCTTCTTGCAATTGAAGTACGATGTAGGTGAGCAAATGCAGATCGAATAGGGACTCGTCATCGCCAAGATCAACCATGCTACTGGGGATCCTGAGCCCCACGCTGAATAGAAACACTCTCCCACATACGAAGTACATGAACGATCACGATAAAGAAGCATAATAAGGGGTCGATGTATGCCGGATCATCATTCAGGCTAGAAGAGACAATGGGAACAGACATGTGTGGAAATGTGATGGGATGGAGGTGCTAAATTCTCCGATCCGATCTTGGGCAGTAATAAAAGTCAATGCATTGTTTATGAAAGAACCCAAGGTGGGCTTCAGGCACCCTCGTGTAAAACTCGAAGGAAAGATCAAGAATGGTTCTTTGTTACCTGGATCTCGACGATGAACACCAGCACTGCAACAAGTGAAGATGAGTTGTATGTACTTCGTACCTTGGTACCTAATCAGAAGGTACATGGCGCTTCAAAATTGTTAGTCTGGTGCCTAGATCCACGTGATCTTAGGCTCTGACATTTGGGGACCTGAGCGCATCAGTTCGGCTTCGAGGCCCCTGACGAAACAGGACAGGGCGATTCCACAGCCCAGGCCAACCAGAGAGTCAGAGTCACCCGCCTTTTTGTCCAGTCCCATTTGATCGTTGTCCCTTAGCTCCGCCATCCGAACTTGAGGCAAGCCTTTGCTCCTTCGTACAGGCTACAAGTTATCCAGGTAGTCGAATAGATATAGACACAGGCGGGATCGCGACTGGGAATCGACCTCTAGTCCTTCTTCACACCCCCGTCATTGATTCCTTCTTTCTCACCTTGCGAATTTTGCTCTTTTCTCCTTGCGTACACTAGAATGCGTCTTTTATAGAGACGTCGGTTTTTGTCGATCTCTGGAACAACCCCCCCTTTTGACCGCCTCGATGTCGTAGCACCCGAAAATCCACTCCAGAACCAGAGCTTTACCTCTTCCGAGGACCCTCTCCCATCCACACCCACACCCAACGACCTGCGCTACCACTCGACCGCCCCGTGGCCTTGTCCCTTTCTATATACCACCACAATCTTTCTCGAATTCCCTCCGATTTTCGATCCGCGAGACCCCCGGGCTTCGTTACCGGTACTGGCAAAACACTCTCTAACGATTCCTCCCCCCGCCCTCCCTCTGTGAGACAACAACCCCCGACTCTCTCCAGATGGCTTCCTACGGTTACCATGCGCCCCATGCTGCCTCCGGCAGGCCAGCCCAGCACCAACATGCCGCCTACGCAGCTCCGATGCACATGGGCCCGGCGGCGCCCCCGGGCACATTTTCACCTGGCACTAAGATCCAGGTCGGGAGCCACCGGGTTGTTATACAGAAGTACCTTTCCGAGGGCGGTTTTGCCCACGTCTACCTCGTCAAGATGCCCCAACCCATCGACGGCACCGACCTGGCCGTCCTCAAGCGAGTTGCCGTCCCCGATAAGGATACCCTCCGCGGCATGCGGACCGAGGTCGAGACCATGAAGAGGCTCAAGGGGCACCGGCCCATCGTCACATACATCGACTCGCACGCCTCCGAGATGAGGGGCGGAGGCTACGAGGTCTTCTTGCTGATGGAGTACTGCAACGGCGGGGGGCTGATTGACTTTATGAACACGCGATTGCAGCATCGGTTGACGGAGCCCGAGATCCTCAACATCTTCACGGACGTCGCCGAGGGCGTGGCGTGCATGCATTACCTGAAGCCGCCGTTACTGCACCGCGATCTCAAGGTCGAGAACGTGCTGATTACGAAGTCCGGGAATAGCAAGAGGTTCAAGGTGTGCGATTTCGGCTCGGCGGCGCCGCCTAAGCCGGCTCCTACGACGGTCGTCGAATGCCGCTTGATCGAGGAGGATATCCAGAAGCATACTACCCTGCAGTACAGGAGCCCCGAGATGGTCGACGTGTACAAGAACCAGCCGATTGACGAAAAGTCGGATATATGGGCGCTCGGCGTGCTGTTGTATAAGCTGTGCTATTACACGACGCCGTTCGAGGACCAGGGACCTCTGGCAATTATGAATGCGAGCTTCCGATTTCCTAGCTACCCCGTCTTTTCTGAGAGGTTGAAGAAGCTTATTGGTACGTCGAGAGAAGAGGAGTCGAATTTTGGTCTGATGTTTAAGCTGCGTCGACTAATTAAGAGGTGAATTATAGCTTCGATGCTACGGGAGAACCAGCAGTCTCGACCCAATATCTATCAGGTTCTCCAGGAGGCATGTGCGATGCAAGGTCGCAAGGTGCCCATTAAGGATGTGCGCAGTATTCTTCATATCTGCCTGGAGGCGATGACTGAGCTGACTTGTACTCCTATTTTCCTTTACAGATATACGCAGAAAGCGCGAAGCCGACATCACAGTCAACGTCTCACTCAGGTTCCAATGGATCTAGACCACAGTCCACGCCGGTCGTGGGTGCTACCTTCGCTCCTCCGGTGCAGCAGCAGCAGGTCATACCAGAAGTGGTGCCCATGCGAAGAGGCCGTCCTCCGGCATCAACGCCTGCGCCTCATCTCCAACAACAAAACCAACAGAAAAAGCCGGATCGGTCTCCACAAAGAGTCAATGGCGATCCGTTTGCCGCGCTTGATTCGAATAAGGGAACTGGAAAGGCAGATGAGCTGTCTTCGCGCTTCCCAACTTTGGACCAATTCGACCTTTTCCACACCAAGGGCATGAAGTTCGATTTTGACTCGCCGCCGTCGCCAGCTCCAGGGTCCGAAGATCTGAGGGACCGGGTCTCTGAGAAGTTGGCCGATGAGGCTTTCGCTATTCCTAAGGGTAGTCCCCCGAAGGCTGCCGACGTACCGAAGCCGGCGACTAGCACTCCCCCTGTCGCTCAGTCGCAGCCACGACCACCGTCCATGGTCATCAACTCGAAGAAGTCGTCCTCGGCTCCCCCAAAGCCTGCCGAGATGAGCCGCGCCCAGGCCATCATTACGAGCAACCCCGAGCTGCAGGCGATATCCACGAAGTCAAACTACGTGTCGACGGGCACCATGACCACCCCTCCTCGTGACGAGTCGACACATAGGAGCACGCCTCCAATATATCGATTCCCGCCCGCCGACCAGAAGCCGCCTGTGAATGTGAGCGGTATACTAGAACCAAGCTCCACTCCCCAGGGCTGGGGCAGGCTAGACGATAGGTCGTCGTCTGCCACGAGACCTGCTACTGTACAGCCGTCTGGGCATGCGCGCCATCCATCATCTTCCCGACCGTCGCTCGAAGGCAGTCGTCCAACGGCAGATCTGCTTGACCTGTCGGAGGTGCCCCACCGTAGCACCCTCGGAGACAGGCCGCGTCCGTCTAGCACACATCTCGAGTCTAACCTAGACTTCCTCCGCGAACGAGAGGCTGCCAAGGCCCAGAGCTCCCTCCACCAACGGCTGCCGAGTTTGAGCAAGACGACGGCGTCTCCGGCACCTGATATTAGGACGGACAACAATAACAATGCCACCATCGAGTCGAACGTCGACTTCCTCCGGAGCATGGAAAACGACGAAAAGAAGAAGGACAGGTCTTTGAAGCACGGGAAACATCGCAGCATCACATCAATTTCCGGCAAGAACATCATTGCGGGCAAATTCGGCGATGCCTTTAAGCGATTCGAGGGCAGCAACCCACCCCAACAACAGCAGCAGCAACAGCAACAGCAACAATCACAACCATCACAACAACTACCGCCCGCGCGGACTCCCTCTCCCCTAAGGAGCCCCGAGCGCACGGCCCTCACCCCCATCGCCGGCTCAGAAGCAACGGACGGCCTCAGCGACGACGGCCGCCTCCACCACGAGGACCTGCAGGAGGAGAACATGACGCCCGAGATGCGCCGCGAAGTCGAGCGCATGCGTCTCGAGGAGGAAGAGCGGCGCGTCGAGGCAGCGGCGGCCGAGTACCGCCAGCGCGTGACGAACAAAGAAGGACAACCGGCTCCGCCGCTTCTTCCGAAATCGATCGGTGGGGTTTCGCGGGCCGTGAGCATCCAGAACCGCGTGCAGAGCCTACTGAAGGAGGAGCAGAAGTCGACGACGAACATCCCGCGCACGGCGCAGGGGTACGGGCATTACTCGGACGCGGCGGCGACGCAGAGCAAGCCGGAGAAGCAGCTGCCCGAGTTACCGAGGAAACCCGTTGGTTCGAAGCCCACCAGGGTGGTGCAGGCGGCGTCCTCCTCCTCGGCCGCTCCCGGACCCCTCGCCGGAGGCGGGGTGTCTATCCGCGGCGGGAAGCCCGCTCTGGGGCCGAAGCCCGTGGCGCCGCGGAAGCCTACGCACCTGAATAATATCCCTACGGGGGGACGGCCTCCGTCGCCTCCTAAACCGGCGGTTTATCACCAGTCGCAGGCGCCGACTGGGGGGTTCGCGCCTGATATGACGCAGAGGCAGAAGGAGGACTATATTAGGGATTTTTCGAAGAGGTTTCCTAGTTTGGGGGCGCTTGAGATGGTGGAGAGGGATTTGAGCGCAGAGGCTGGGAGAGGGAAGTAGAAAAGGCCGTTAGAGAGGGGAAAGGATAGCAAGAGCCTTTCCCCTCGTATGTGCTATCCAGTGCTAGCTATCTAAGAAGTCCTGTAGTGGCTGTTTTTGGGTACTATGTTTGTCTTTTTTTTTTTATTTTTTTTTTTTTTACGTCTCCCCCTTCTAGGTATATCATAGATGAGTGCATTGGTGGGTGTCTGCTTCAATGGACAGGCTAGATGATGAGATGTGATGATAGTGGGCTGTGTGAATAGATGCTTGGTATACTTGGATGAGGTGCTTCTGGGGCAGCTGTTTCTCGAATCGATAAGCGATACGCCATTTTCTCCCTCTTTTTGTTTTTCGATTCAACCAACAACGATCTCGCCTTCTTTCGTACACTTTTTTTTTTCTTTCAGGGTAACAACGCAGCCAACCAACTTGTAGAGCCTGCTGGACTGGTTACCCTATTGTCATCTCCAATCATCGATTGGAGCTGGAACAGATTGATGGTGTGGACATGATGAGGGGTCTTGGGATCTGCAGTGCACATTGGGTGGTTTGCTGTTGGATGCAGAAAGGCAGCTCAGTTGTGCATCTGCAGGCATACACGAGACAGAAAGTAGACTTAGGATCAAAGTGACTTATCGAATGGGCTCTACCCTTCGACCGGCACTTATATAGCCTCAGCCCGCGCCGGGATGATACACCCTCAAGGTTGGTCCGATGCTTCGCTGGTGTCCACCGACTCCGACTGGGCCGACAGGAGCTTATACCTTTGCCTTTATGCCGCTTCTAGTTTTCCTTTACGAGTTTCCGATATATCTAGGTTTCCAATATGGTCGATCCCATTGGCACCACTGCGAGTGTCATTACATTAGGGGAATTTGCCTACAAGGTGTTCAAAATCCGTGCCGAAGCCAAGGCTGCACCAGCTGAGTGGCAGAGATATCGAGATGGTTTGCTTACAGTCGCCGGTGTATGCACTGAGGATGTAATGCTTTGGTGCAATGATGTATACTAACCGAATGGTGAAGATTCAAGCTTGCCTTAAGAGTATCATTGACAAGTCACCTCATGTTCGCGCCCTTACCATCGAGATTAACGGGAAACGCCATGCGCTTGTGAACTACGTCAATGATTGTCTCTCTATCGTCAGAGACGATGCGTCTATTTTGTTAGACAGATTCGAGCAACTGAACCCTGAGCAGCCAAAGCCCAGCCGCCAGAAGCGACTTGCACGTAGAGTGCTTTCATACCGCTTTGTTTTCGAAAAATCCGACATTTCTCATCTCATACAGACTGTGGAAAGTGCTCAGTCGTATCTTCAATCATCAATTGTTCTTGCACACTTGCATAGCTCTGACGCATGGTAAGAGTGTCTGCTTTCCCTTGCGTGTATAGCAAACCTACGCTTCATCCTAGTTGACACCACTGCGCTGATAGGCAACAATCTGTTGGAGAAGTCTTGGACTCTATAAACAAAGACCTGGAGAGCCATGGCGAAGCCCTCAGGAAACTTCATGAGGACAGCAATCTCCGTCACGCGAGTATTGAAACTCGTCTTGAATATTTTGCTCAACTCCCCGACCTGAAACCAAAATTGCCAAAATGGGGCAAAATCTCACGAAAGCATCACAAGAAAGATTCTCCTGGTGCTGGGAGACACAAAGGCAAAAATCCGGCGACGGCATTACATGCGAGTCTCTCTACAGCTAGCCCACTTCCAAGTGAGGTCGGGATTTACGGCGGTACCGAATCGACCACCCTTGGCTCTTCCCTACTTGTGGATTCCATACAGCAAGTAATAAGCGACAATGACATGGATGATGCTTGCGATGATAGCTCCAGCGAAGATGAGCCAGTAGCACAGCCTACGGTCAATCTAGGGGCCGTGCAACAGGATGCCGGTGGTCCACAAGAATGCTCCTATGACCATGTCATCCGTGACGGAAAGCTATTCCAAGTCCTATCGGACTCTGAGGGGAACCGGCCTGAGCGGCATGTCGCAGATGTCGTAGAGTCGATGTCCGATGAAGAATGGAATAATGTCATGGATGCTGACCCGGAAGAGCTGGAACACTATATAACATCAGCTCCCTGCACCGCTTATCCTTCGGATGTTGAAGTCGTGGACGACGAGGGTCTGATCGAGACGTATCCTCAACACACGCTTGTCGAAAATCCGCATTCAACTGTCGAGAGCGCTTCCGCAATAAATCTAAGCTGCTCACTTGTGGATGACGAAGGAGAAGGAGACATGTCTGTATCTGATGCTGAAACCGAAAGGCCGGATGTCGATGCCGAGAATGCTGGCGTTGGTAATAGCGACGATGAAGGAGAAGGAGAATTCATAAATAGCCCCGGATTTCGCATCAGACGAGCACCATCCGACGACCCACAGGCCTTCGCCCTATTGCAAGCTGTCGTGCTTGACAATTCGTCTGAGGTTCCGCGGACGGTTGAATGGGATACCCTTCTCGAATATTTGCATCTAGCTGAAAAATATAAGCAAGAACTCGGTGATCAACCCTTGGAGCAGGCCGCGCTTTGGACCCGCGCCCTTCTACCTCAGGTTCCGAGGGAATTCAACGAAGACGCCATCCAGTGGCTCTGGGTCTTCTGGAAGTTGAGGATGGGGCCAGAGTTTAAGAAGCTATCTGCGATAGTCCAGCAGCAGGCACGACAAAGTATTGGCCAGATGCAACCTAGCTCTTGTGTTAACCCGCTACCCCCAAAGATCATTGGTATGAGCCGTTAACGACTTCTTCGATACAGGGGGAAAGAATGCTAACACTCAGTAGCTCTAATAGATGAGAGAAGGATGCTGGCGCTATGCAAAGTTAAAAACAGGATGGTGCAGGAAATTGAGCGGGAGAGGAAACAGTACCTCGAGACCTTTGATGAGAGCCTCACACCCCCACGCTGGGCTGCGATTGGAGCCATGTCATCTTCGCTAGCTTTCGGCTATCTCACTCTTGAGAGTAGCAGATGGCTAAAGCATAGTTCTGCAGACGTAGAGGCTGCGGAATTTGATGGGGTAAGCTTTTCAGATGTCTGCAGCGAGGTTCAGTGGATGATGAACCTCGGCGGCTGGATGGTCAGGTCAAAGCCGCTGTCTGAATATATTCCTCAACCGTTAGCCATGCTATCGGCGTTCGTTCCACTTCTAGGCGTTGGCCTGCACCAACAGGGTGTTCATGGGGGGTTTTCCTCGGATTTCCACGACGAGTTTCTCGCTCTCATTGCGACCATGAAAAGCGAGGACTGGGGGATCGACTTGTCAGATGTCGAGTGACCCCGGAACAGCGGCACCAGCAAGATACCCCAGTGATAGGCCCTACGATTCTATAGAGTATCGATCTGAGGACCATACCGCAGACGAACAAGCTCACGGCAGGCAACAGTTCTATGCAACTACGTACGTTCGAAGAATCGGTCGTCTGGAGCTCGCCAACATCCTAACCCTTGTCCACTTATATCCAAGTTCTCCTCATTCACCCGGGGTGGTATCTTTTGGTCGGCAGACTGTGTTATAGCATGCAGACTACTCTCGGCCTCACCTGGCTAGGATATTGCTAACCCTGTCGAGGAGTCCGGTTTCTCAGGCCGTCCCGCTTTAGAGCAATCATTGTTCACTGTCATCATGCAAGTACAAGTCTACATGGCGAGCGAGAGAACAGGCGACTCTAAAAGATCGTCGTGTCAGTTCTCCGCAGACCACTGCTCCCTACCCGTTGAGGCGGTCTCCTCTTGTGACAGTTTTAAGAAAGGAAATAAAAAAAGAATTAAAAAAAATAAATAAAATTAATAAAAAGGAAAAGGCCCATACCATTACAGCGACGCCTCCCGTCTGGACCACTGGGACAAGTCCCAGATGGGGATCTCCATTAGCCGGGATATTTCTTTACCAGATCCCTGGTGACCAAGGGTTCTAGTTTTCCCCGAAAAGAACTTGGGACACGACCGGAATCGAACCCAAGCCCTCCGTGGGGAGACTTCGGATGCTGTCACCAACTGACTGCGTCAGCCAGCTAGCTTCGGTGATATCTCGCTGGCTTGTTCTTGTATATATAGTATTGTACGGGGGAATTTTGGGATTGAGGTAGGGAAGGAGCGAGTCCTTTAGTTGGGAGGCGGATTGGGGAAGGGGCGAGGGGAAGTGTTAAACGACTTTGCCCGGGAAAACAAGATATCTACCTAGTAATAGTATTCATGAATCTCATAGTTGCGCTTGGTATATATACTAGGAGATTTCAGCAATAGAGAAAGAAATTCACTGCTTGTGCTTGTATAGGTCGGTGTTAGTCTCTAACCACTTCAACCGCAGACTCACAACTCGTCTTTCTCGCCCGGCACCTCCCAAGTCATCGGGTTCATAGGTTCCCAGAGCTGACAACACTCTACATTCTCCGCGCAGTATGACCCAGACTCGACCTTCAGCCTCGACCAGAGAGCTGCGCCCGTAGCAGGGGCCAAGACGGGATCCCCCGGAATGACGAGTTCGGCGCCAGTACCGAGGGGGCTTTTTTGTGAATGCCGATTAAACATGACCTTTGGCAGCCCCTCTGACATGGTTTTCACAATGGATAGAAACTCCGGATGGCTTGCGGCCTCCCCAGCCACGACGACAAGGGACTTGGCCTTGGCCGGCCACCAAAAGTCTTGCAAGTCCTTGGATCGGGTGTGCAGACGCTCCCGGAGAGCGCTCCAGAATTTTTCAGGGGGTGTGTCTTGTAATCGGTCCAGACCTAGATGGTTGTCTATAGCCCCGGCGTCGTCAAGGGGCTGTTTATAGAAGCATGACTTTGACGCAAATGCCGTGTGAGCGACCTATTGGTGAAGCTGTATTGGCAGGTAGCATGGCCACCAGCGATGGTTAGAATTGGCTCATAAGCGGATGGTAACTAGACACGAGTAGGTAGCCTCACCTGATATAGTAGGCTCTCTCGGAGATTTCATTGTAGTCTTCAAGGTAGAAACACTCAAACGGCTGGCATAGCCAACGTCCACACACAGCAAGTGTCGTCCTGGCTTCATCAAGGTACACAGGATCCATCGTGTAAGGGAACCACGGCTTCAGCCCACTTCGTAAAAGAGCATCATTGATATCGGAATCCCAAGAGCCTTGGTCGCGCCAGAAATCCTGGTAAGGTGCAGTAATGGAAACCTCGTACCCGTCTAGGCTTTTCCCTAGCGTCTCTTCAGATGCGCTCTTCAGCTCCCCGATAAACTCGGCGAGGATTTTCATATCTCTAGGAGGAGGCGACATGCCGAGCGCGTACTTGACTGCCCAAATGAGAATTGCGCCGAGGCCGTAGGGTGGCCTGCCGCCCGGAGGTGGTGGTGTTACTATGAGCCGCTCGATCAATTCGACGTAATTGCGGCTTCCCGGGACTTTCGCCAAGGTAACAGCAGTCCCGTTATCGAGGAGGCTAACAGACACCCTAGACGGGATTAGAATATAAACGGAAAAGCCCAACATAAAGAAATAAAGGAAAATTTAGCCGGATGCCGTTGGGTAACACGAGCAGCAGACGGCGCTTAGGCCTCCACAGGGCTCACCCATATGACTGGCCCAAGTGAAAGCCGATGGCAAGCTCTTCGCGATCTGAACTTGGCACACAGGAATGGCAGGTTTCTGGACGCTGGAGCTGGCAAGTGGCTAGCTGGGGCCACAGAAAGCCGCACATCAGGAGCACTAGGAGGGCCCAGGCACCCTTGATTCTAGCCGTTTTCATCATTGATGCTGTAGTGGGAATTGTGGTTATCGTCAAGTTGGGAAACGGCGATACTGAAACGGTAGATTTGGACTTGATAGGTCTTCTATTGTAAGTTCTCTCCCCCCGCCAGCGTGTTCAAATTTCAGGCAGCATCCAAATTGTCGATACACCTAGCAGACATCATCCTCTTGCTAGACAACTTAACAAAGCACACGTATTACACTGAGCCGATATATGGCACACCAACACGGTGTCGCGTCCTTCACATGAAATCCCCTCCATGTTGGTTCTCTCCATCTGTCAACCTCGCCGTATTAGTGAAACCTTCCAATAATCATTGACTAAATACTTAGTATACTTGGATGAACTAATGAGAGATAAATCCGAAGTGCTTTGATCTATTGCGCTCATCCTTGTTGGCGTCATGTAGTAAACGGCCTAGGCGAACGATCTGTCCTCAAGTTTGTGTGAGAGTTGAGGTTGGTGAGGTGAAGTACTTCTCGATAGAGGGGCGGCTGCTTATCGATAAGCGATAATTGATAAGCGACCAGCAATAATTTTTTTTCTCTTCAAATTGTTCCCGCCTATTTCCCACCACAGCAAATTCCTGCAATCGTTCTTGATACCCCAAATTCTTCACCCATAACTTTTGTTTACCTACAAATCGACCATGGCAAAAAGGAAAAGGAACGAGGCCGCCAACGGCGAGCCTGAAACCAAACCAATCTCGACAAAGAAGCCCCGAGCGGCAGACTCCTCCGCTTCCAAGGATGTCGCGGCCGCCTCCAACCCAGCAAGCCCCTTCACGATCCAAATCATTGCAGGATCCTACGACCGAATTCTCCACGGCCTAACAGCGCTGATCAACCCCGCCGATGACTCGATCTCCTTCGCCGATACGTTCCTCTTCAACGCGCACACGACAGCAATCCGCTGCCTCGCCATCTCCGCCCCCTCAGCGCCGCAACCGGACCAAAGCCAAAAAGTCTTCCTCGTATCCGGCAGCACAGACGAAAAGATCAACGTGTACAACCTCTCAGCGCACCCACCCAGCCGCAAGAACCAAGACCTTCTCGCTAAAGTGGCGCCGCGACCGATTCTCGAGAACCGCAAGAACCGCGAGATCGGCACGCTGCACCACCACGCGTCGACCGTAACGAGCCTGGCGTTCCCGACGAGGGGCAAGCTACTCTCCGCGAGCGAGGATTCGACGATTGCGGTCACGAGGACGAGGGATTGGTCTTTGCTCTCGTCGATCAAGGTGCCTGTCGCCAAGGCGAAGGGGAGGCCGAGTGGTGATACGGCGCCGTATCAGGGGACGCCGAGCGGGGTGAATGATTTTGCGGTGCATCCGAGTTTGAAGACGATGATTAGCGTTAGCAAGGGGGAGAGGTGTATGAGGTTGTGGAATTTGGTGACGGGGAAGAAGGCGGGTGTGTTGAATTTTGGAAAGGAGCTGTTGATGGATATTGGGGAGGGGAAGCAT
>SJVG01000573.1:0-24911 GCA_034774675.1 Scedosporium minutisporum
ACATTATTTACATTCACTATGTAACTCGAAGAAAAACCACCATCCCAACAACCCCAGTACACGCAACACAAAAAAAATAAAAAAAAAGGGAAGAAAGAAAGAAAACAGAAAGAGGGGAGGAGAGGAAAGAAATAGAAAAAAAATAGGAAAGGGAGAAAGACGAACACACAAAAAAAAAAAAAAAAAAAAAAAAAAAAAAAAAAAAAAAGAGAAACGCCAAGCTCTGGCAAGAGAGAAGAAAAAAAGAGGCTTGGTTTGGGACCTCAAGCCCGGATGGTCAAGATTCCGGTCGGAATGTCGTACGAAGGAAGACTACCAGAACGATGCATTGAAGAAAAAGGCTTGGGTCAAGTGCTGAATGTCAGGGGAAGCACGGGGAAGCTTATTATTCCAGGCCTTGAGCGTTTCAGATTGGGGCGTGCAGGGACGCTGAGCCGTGGTGGTGGTGGGGTGCGATCTGGGGCATTGGTGGCGCTGTCGGCAGATTGAAGCCTCACGTGGCGATGGTGATAACTTGCGCTGAATAGGTTACAGGCAGTAAGAAAGATCAATTCAAGTTGATGGTCCCGGATCCAGATGACGTCGGGGTGGTTGATGCAGGCTTGAAGTCGGGCTTGGTCGGGCTTGGCATTCCGTGCTGGGAGACTCTTTTCTCGTGCGGGTTTCTCTTCTGGAGCGAGGAGACGGAGGTGAGTTGAGGTCTGGCAGTCCAACCATTCGACAATCCGTGAGGATGGGGGATCAATGCAGTTGGTGTCGTCATCTTCGGAGTGGCGTGGGTGCCATCCTTCCCAAAGAGAAGCACTGAAACCCACACAACAAGATGCAACATACGATAAATCCAACGTCATAAACCTCCACACATCAAAATCCGCCGTCTCGGACCATGGATACGTAGAGGACCTTGTCGCGGTGCTGCGGGATGTCTGTGTACAGAAGGAAGGCCTGCCACGCACACGATAGTATCCCACGTACACATTCATCGTAATTAATCCTCATATACGAATTCTCGATGCTTTTAAATACCCTAAATCCATGATATATGCCATATGCCCAACAAAAAGCCAGCGCCAATTCCCGTCATAACTCCATATCCTCATCACTCTCCTCTTCTCCAGCCCCGCCACCCGCTTCCTCCTCCTCCCTCCTACTCGCCTCCGCGCTCGCTCCGAGCTTCCTCACCCCGTCCATAACGCTCAGCACGAAGCCCCTGTTCTCAGCCAGCTCCATCGCGCCGACGCCTCTCAGACTCATCACGCCCGCGACCCCGCTCTCAAGCTGCCCCGTACTGGCGCGCATTTTGGCCGCCCGCACCTCCCTCAAGTCGCGTAATAACGTGCGCACCTCGGCCGAGGCCGTTATGTCGTCCGCCGCGTGGGCGAGGAGTATCTCGGAGAGCTCGAGCCAGTGGTACGGGAGCGCGGAGGAAGGCGCGTCAGCGGTGCATGATGGCAGGAAGGGAGGGGATAGTATGGGCTCCTTGGCGGGGTCTGTGGTTTCGGGGTCTACCCTTTTCGTGGTCCCGCGGCCGTCGGCTCGGACTGGGGGTGGTGGAGGCGGGGAGAAGGCTTCGGGGTCGATTTTGGTCTCGTGGTGGATGATCTCGGCGAGAGAGTCTGGGTGGAGCCATGGCGGGGGCGCGATGTTTGCGCGCCGCTGCTTTTTGAGGAGAAGAGCGAGCCAGAGGGGTATGTCGCTTCGTCGCGGAGGCCGTAGCTCGGGTGTAGCTCCCTAGAATCAGGTCAAGTAGATAACGTGAGCCTCCGATCTGTATGAAGAGTTTGCGACGCGTCGTTCGCGTCGTGGCGGGGTTACTGAGGGGCAATTTGAAGGCATCTTGACGTACCCCGAGTAAATCTATGCTATCGAGTCGCTGGCGGGGTATCACGGTGACCAGCTCCATCTCGCAGAGGAATGCGACCTCTGGAGGAGTAAGGCCAACAGGCAATGGGAGAGCCATTACCAGAGCGACCGACCATCTGATGTGCGTGCGCTTCGAAGCTTGTCGTGGGTCGAGATGACAGCGCCCGTGTTGTTAGGTGGGATGCGCCATCTTGTGGTGTGCGTGCTCAACTGTATTATTAGTGCGCCGTTACCGTGTCGAAACAATGAAACTTGGTTGTCCAGTCCAAACTTAGGCCTGGACTGCCGAGGATTAACCTCTGTGGTCAGCATCTTCGACTTTAACTTCGTCCCGTTCTGATCATGAACTCGCAATCGCAAGAAAGAGAAGCCGATTGTCCTCAACTTGTCTGTTAATAATATTCGCAGCCACCATCAAGTCCATCGTCAGTCGCGATGGTAATAGCCTCTATCTATCGAGAAGTATATGGCATCAATAGACACGTCAAAGACACTCGTTTGCACCACAGTGTTTCTAATGGAAGGCCTTCTGGTTTTGAATTGGCCGGACACTGGGAAGACTCCTCTCTAGAACTCACGACGACAGTTATCGATGCTGGGGATTCTTGTTACCTATTTACCCCTCGTCCTAAATTCTTCACGCCTTCTGAACCCCGTGGTCAGTTGGTCTCTCTGATGCCACCCGTTCCATCGTACCGAAGATCCGGCTAAAGTAGACTTACTTCTCAAGGGCAAATGCATTTGATCAGCTCAGAGCTAGGCCTCTGCTCTACGAAGGCATTAACAGGGCGAGTTTATAGAAATCAATTTGTATTCTGGTGCCACTACTGCACTATGCGCTTCGCCGGCGGTACATCAAAGCCATCCCATCGTCCAGTCGTTTTATGTAAATGTCATTTCGTCCTCGTTTTTATAAATCTCGGTGGACCCTGAGGTAGCAAGTAGACTTTCCTCTCTCCTCGTCTCCATTTTTTCCTTCTTCTTTTTTTGTCTTTTTATCTTTTCCATTTTTTTTCTTGTTAGATAACAGTTATATTCCCCTTTCCATTCTCATGTCTCGTCATATTCCATTGCACTACCAGTCGCGCGCTGTTGTGTCCTTTGGATGGTGTCTTACACTCCTCATCCTTTTGTACCCGGGGCTAGTCAGAAGTAGCCAGTATCTCTCCTCAAGAAATTTCGCGTCACGGCAGGGACCTCTGCCTCGGAATCGATGCCTCTTCTCGTTTCAAGAGGGATTTAGTTAGCAAACTGAACGGGGAAAGCAGCTGCGTTCAGTAATCGATCGACTTTGTAAGTTGCGGTCCTGTAGCCAGCACTAGAAATTCGCGTTTGCCTCTGTATCGGCCGATATACATCACCGTTTGAAGTTTTGCCCAGGTTAGTGGGTCAGCTCGTCCGAAGAGAAGAGGGAAGGGAACTGCGGGCCATTGCCCATGTCCTCATCAGTCTCCTCGTCGTCGTAATCACTCTCACTCTCGCTGTCGTCGTCAGATTCGTCGTCCTCACTATCTTCATCATCTTCCTCGTCATCGTCGGTCTCCTCATCACTGTCCTCATCACTGTCTTCATCACTGTCATCTTCACTGTTGTCTTCACTGTCGTCTTCACTGTCGTCTTCACAGTCTCCATCGTCTCCACTGTCTTCCGAGAAGGAATCCAGATCGTTCGAGGGAACAAGGGGCTTAAGGCCAAGATGGCCATCGAGGAGTCCGGGTTGGTGAATCTCATCTCCAGTCTCGATAACGTCACTAGAGATGCTCTGGGCGTCATCGTTAAGATCTACCAATACGTTAACAACAAACTCATGTCCTATGTGTCTCCAATGCTTGCTTTCTTGGTTTGAAAGACACTTACCATAGACATCCTTGATTGTAACAGATTGCCAGTCGGCAAAGGAGGTAGGGGGACTCTCCAGGTCCTCAGATGCAATGGTTGGCGAGTCCGAGATAGTCTTCAGTGTCTCCGGCGAGGAGATCTCGGATTCGGCTTGGTACTTCTCCCATTTGGCATCCCTCATGTACTCAAAGCCAGGCACATCTGCCAAGATGTTGCGAACCTTCTTCGACAGGTTAAACTTGGCAAGGGGTCGAGTGGTCTCCGAGGCAAGAGAGGTAGTCGAAAGAAGCGGGGAAATGGTTTGATCATTACCTCCAGAGGGTCGGTTGCTTCCAAACTTGCCCTCAGCGTCATTGGCAGCATTCGACGAGCCATACACAAGCTCATGACCGATCGGCAACTGAGTGTGGTCCACAAGTGTCATATCTACCTTTAGGTAGTCCCTAGGGTTGGCGACGATATATTTGCCGTTGCTTTCGATGCGCTGAATGACGTAGGACCAGCTACGAACCAGTGCATTCGACCAGTCTGGGCCGAGACAAGCACGACCATTCTCATAAAGGAAGTCCGAAAAAGGTATGACCGTACCACAGCAGGCCCAATTGAACTGGAACCAGAGCTCTGTGATGACCGCGCCCTTTTCCTTGATGGTGGCAGCGTAGTTGGGGGAATTAACGTCAAAGAGAGCGAGACTGGCGGCCCAGACCTTTTTGGGGGACCAAGCGGCATGGCTCTGACCCAAGCCCGCGCTAATAATGAGACAAGAGCGGCAGAGATGGTGGCTGCAGGCAAGCTCATGCATGGTGTGGGCGTGGTCCCGGATGCTGCATTTGATGCACTGGCGAGTCAAAGCTTCGGTGAAGGCCAGGCCGACGCAGTCCTCGGGGTCTTCGGAGCTATTCTGGGCGTTTCCGCCGCCCTTGTGATAGGAAAGATAATTGTCACCGTAGATGGAGATCTTACTGTGTGCCATCTCGTCGGGGCATTTGTGGTAAGCGTTGTATGGGGTCACTTGGGCCTCGCCATGGAGGCCCAAGAAAGGGAAGACCTTGACAAGGCCATATCTCAGAATGTGGGTAACCAATGGATCAGAAGCCATCATGACGCTTTTTTCCCTTTCCAGTATGTCTGGTTAGAAAAGTAGGGAAAAAAAGTGATGGGTGATGGGGGGTAGTGTGTTTCGAAGGAATTTCTGAGATTAGAAATGTAGATGGGAAAGAATAATTGTTGCTTTCATCAAGCAGCGGTTGGAAACGACGCAGTGAGGCGGCTTGTGGCGAGTTGCGAGTCTCTCTGGTGAAGAAAGGTGTGATGGGGGTTGCTCCTACCCTGCAGGTAGGGAGGGCTAATGGCTAGCCTTTCTGAACGGCCGAGCTCTCGAGTATGATTTGACTGGCGAGTCGCTCGATGCGATGGAAAGGAGTCGAATGAAATCTGGCTTGAGGGCTAGATAGAGGATGTTTACTTCCGATGGAAGCGCGACCCAAGTTGATGAAAGGAGCCAACTGTCGTGCTCCTGATGGAGGATCGATGGCTTGGTTCAGGAGAGTCGAATGAAATGCCGTTTTGAAGTGTCGAGGGTAAGTTTAAACAGTTTTGAGACTGAAAGCCCGAACTGAAGGCGGCAGCGTTGAAGGAGATGTTGAAAGAATACGTGGAATAGGGAGGAAGAGATGGGATGTTCGAAGAAGAGATGCTTCTTTGTGTCTGACTTGTAAAGATGAGGAGAATGGCGAGGAAGCATGCAAGGTGAGAGAGAGGAATGGTGTGAAGAAATCAAGAATCAGTCTAGTTCTAGGGGGATGAAGGGAACGGTTTGGCTAGTATCCACGCGTCACCGAAGTAAACGTGACGCGCCTCGTGAAGGAAGGAACGAGGCTAGTAGTTCCAAGTGATTCATTCCCAGAGGGTCAATAGGGTCAATAGGGTCAATAGAGTCTATTGGAGTAGTGGGATTTTTGATGTGGTATTGCCAGTCTCGAAGTTGGCAAAACATTCGAGGAGAGTCAACCACAGAGAATGTATATGACTGGGAAGCCACGGCCAACACCGCTAGAACAAATATCCAAACCGTAAGTTTCATGCTTCTCGGAATACATGAAATCCAATATCTCGAACTAAATAATGGTTCTCAGTTTTCTAGACTTGGAGAATTGCGCACTTACACGACGCGGATTGAACAGATGCAGTCGGCGCGTGTACCGAAGTACTTTTGTGCCGGGTCCGAAAAAGTCGGAAGGAGCGTCCCGGCATGTGGTTTCATTGAACGGTTGGGGACACTAATAGCCTGAGATGTTCTCTGATTGGCCCCTTCGAAATAAGGCAAACACTTTACCCCACTAACGCTTTTGCAAGACAATTTGCATGTGGCAGGAGGCACCAAGTCTCAGCGAGAAACGAAGTCATCATCAATGGATATGATACAAATAGGGGAGTATACAGCAATGATGAATGAAGGAGTATCAAGATGCCAAGTAAAAGACGGATCAGATGCCTGTTACCTCGAGCTTAGCCACTGTCTAAACTACATGATCAAAAATCATCTGATTCTCCGGCCTAGCATTCGGTCTTCTAGAAGGAGTGAGATTATTGCCAGGATAAGGCGTTCTTGAGACACTTCCTCGAGCAATACAAAGAGAGGGTGGCTTCAAGGAAGAACTGAAACTTTCTATCAGAACAGAACAATAGAAGACCCATCTATGAGACCAGGAACACCATTATCCTCTGGCGCCATTAGGCGCCAGAGCTTTCCAGAGTGTCAACCTCCAACTCCTGGACAAAGGACTGGGCAGGGGAGAAGAAAAAGCGAATTAAATACAAATAGATACTGTCTATTTCAAAGAAAAGCACATGACGCCGGTGAGGAAAATGGTTATACTAATCAGCACACTTCCCATAATGGGCGTGGCAGGTCCGGAATCCGCCTAGCTCCCGAGCGTTTAGAGGGAGGTTTGAGCCCAACATAAACAACTCGTCGCCCAGGGTTTCCCACTGTTACGGACTTTGATTCGAGCCCATAGTAGTCTGAGATGGAGTGCGTCAACCATCGCCTATAGATAGCGAACATTAGCCAGATCCCCAGGTGGTCGGAATGGAAAGTAAAGACATACTTGAGTGCTGCCGTCTCGTCATCACCCTGCGACTCATACACCATGCCGACCTCGACCTTTCCATTCCCCATTTCTTTCCTCGCCCTCTTCCAGCCGGTCTCCTTATCTATTGTCATTGACTTTCTCCCAGCAAACAGGATCTCCTCTCCATCGTCGTCTTCGCTTAGGTCTGGCTGGTCACCCCTCTGCTCGATGACGAATCGCCTCACGGGGTCCTCTAGAGAGCGAACCCACATCTTCACGACTGGTAACCTCTTCAAGCTTTCACGAAGATCCCTGGACACCTCACCAGGACAGAGGCCCGTTGCGCTACCGTTCTTCCTCTGTTGGCGCTTGCGCGCTGCTTGCAAAGCCATGGTCTTCTCTTCAATGCGCTGGCGCACACCCTTGTCCCAGTATTGCGCGATATGGTAAGGGACATCGTTGACGGGATGGGTGGCGCGGGGGAAGTAATCAACCGGTAACGGTGGTTGCGCGTTGGGAACGCCGACGAGATGATCTACGGGATGTGCCGCCCTGTCAGTCATACTAGCCATGACATCCCACAAAGAGCTCAAAGCGAAGCTTCATATTCCGTGGGAATAAAGCCCTACCGTTCTCCCACCTCCTCCTTTGCCTGCTACCCTCCTTGCCCTTGCGTAACTCTTCACGACGCTTCAGACTGTCCCTAGCGGAAGGTGGTCTCCGCAGTGGTAGAGCTTGATCCCCATCCTCACGTCTGAGGACCTTGGGCTTCTTTGAAGGCTCGTCAAGAGAGATGGCCAGCGGAGTACCGGTCCCACGGGCTACAGGCGACACACTGAGAGAAGCAAGGGCTGATATAGTCCAGGCCTCAATATCAATCGGGGTTGTAGTCGTGGGGAGCTGGCTTTGCGGGGTTTGTGGGGTTTGCGGGGGAGGTCCTCCCAGTATGGTCAAATTCGCGGTGAGCGAGGCGGGAGGAGGGACAGCACGATAATGACCTGGAGCCATCTTGTAGTTGGGGTCAAATTCGCAAAATGCAAGTGTACGTCGAGATTGCCGCCACGAAAGGAAATTCGAGAGTAAATTGTCGAAGCTCAGCGCGCAACTTATCAGACGGCACGATGTGGCTAGGGAGGCGCCAATTCAGCGAAGCGGAGACGGCAAAGACGTATGCGGGGACGGAAACGACAGATACGAGGTATAGCAGCACGGAAAAGGCCCAAACCAAGTTTGTGACTAGGCAGCGTTGGATACCAGGGCGTATTCGATGCGTCAATGGACACGTCGCGACGGTCAAACTAATCCGTATTGATGGAACTCGCGATCAGAATGTCACATTATGAGTGTGGGTTGTGTAGCGAATCAAACCCGACCCTATGAAGCATGTGAGTAATCCCGCACAACTTCTAAATTGGTCTTTGCCCAAGAAGCTTCGGCCAATCGGGTCCTTCGCGCCGCCCATGCACGCACTTTAGAGCGTCACAACCCTCGATCTGGAGACCCTGAATTAACAAGATGTTGCCTGCCTCGGTAAAGTATGATGTAACGAGACGCACCGAAGTTGCCTCGCCCTCAGCGGCAAATATGAAGCTGAAAGACGAAGTACTTCGTAATTGTTAACGCTTTGGGGAGCCTTGGTGGAGGACCAGATCGACTCTCAACCTCCGGAATGCAAACAATTTGTAGTCGGCATTTCTATCAAATCAGCCGTTGTTTCCGGGACGGGTCTGTCCCGAGAAACAGATGCAGTGCTTTTTCTTACCATTGCTTCTTTGTCCTATAATTACCATTTCCACATTGCTTCGCCTTGGTAGTCTTCATAGGTGTTGATTTATGACATTGAAACGGAGTTGCTGGTGTCGTCTTCCTTTGGCAAAGTATGGAGTTTTCGAAATGCGACTGATGCGTCGAATATACAATATCTACAGGAAATTGACAAGGTATTTCGCGTAGTCCCAATATTCCAACCTTTGAGGAAGAGAGGGTTACAGGCCATATTGGCGTCACCCAGGAATGAAACCTGTTTAATCAGTGATATTTTTTCATTTATACAAGAGCTGGAACGGTTATTCACAAGTAATATGCAACTAGAAATGGTGTCATGACTATTATTTACAACTAGGGGTATCCTCCATGTGCTAGGCTTTCCTCCCCCTCCATGTCCTCCCACCTAGAGGACCCTAACCCGCTCCAGATTGGGATGAGAAAGCAAAAATAGTTGAAAGCCAAGAAAGAAGAAGAACAAGTGATAGACAAGAAGAGAAAAAGAAGCAGAAAAGAAGTGGTTAGAAAACAAGGGGAAAAAATGAAATGCAAGAAAAAAACGTGAAGAAACAAAAAGGAGGGATTCGCACCCTCCAAACTAGTGCTTTTCAAGATCCGCCCAGGCCAAGCTGTGATCCATTAAAAGCGTCATGAAGTGAACCCCCTAGACCGACTCCCATGACATCTCCGACGCACACATTATATGACGTCAGAATGAATGTGAAAAAAGAAAAAAAAAAAAAAAAAGAGAATGATGATGATGATGATGATGATGGCGACAATAAGGAAACACAAAACCAAACTCCCTTCGCCAGCCTTCCCGCCCGATTTAGTATCCTATCGCTAACTTTGCAATCTTGTGACCAAAGAACACCCGCACCCGCGAACACACGCAAACCGAGAGCATCACGACCGTGACTTCTCTCGGACTCACTCACTAATTACTCCTAAAAAGACCCGTCATCGGCCTCTGCACCTCCGTCGTGGTTTCCCTCAACGCCACCTTCCCTCCCTTGACCTCGTAAACGGGGACCGATCTGCCATCACTCGACCCTAGTCTCTGCATGGAGCTTGTCCTCAAAGAACCAAGAATACCCCCGGTCTCACCTTGCATGGGTGGAACCCTACTCTTGGCCCCACCGAGCCCGAACATGGACTTCCATGAGCCTCCAGGAGAGGAACCCCGACCGTTGTTTCTCCTCTTGCGGAACATGATGACCAGCACAATGACGACGAGGAAAGCGGCAATACCGCCCACAACGGGTGCGGCTACCCACGAGAGGCTGGCGGACCCGCCGTTGCCTCCGTCGTTGTTGGAATCGGCGGGCACAGTGACGACCTGGGTGACGCTGACGACGGGGTTTCCATCTACGGGACTGCCTCCTTGAGAGGTGTCACCGATGGGACTGATAGGAGTGGGGTTTGCCGCGAGGTTACCGGTGGGCGTTTCGATGGCGTTGTTGGCGGGTACAATTGTCATGAAGCCACTTGGAGTCTGTACTCCCGATTGCGGGGCTTGGGTGTTCTACAGAGACAAAAACCGTGTAAGTCAACAGATTCATGATACCGGGGGGGGAATGTGGTAGTGGGAAAGAATCTTACTGCAACGCTAAAAAGACCAGAATCGACACCATCAACGAAGCTCATTCCGCCATTCGGAACCGAGCTCTTCAGATAACAGTTGTTGAATCCCCTCGACATGGAAGCCTCGAACGAAAAGGCCACGCAACCGCTCGTCGCCACACAATCCGCCGAACACGCATCAAACGTCGGGTGATGTCTTTGGACAAGGTCTCCGCCATTAATTACTTGTCCGCACTTGGCATCGAACGAACCGGCACTCCCCTGCGTGAGCTGTTTACCATCACGGCATGAGGATTGCGCTAACGTGGGGTACCGCGCCCGTCCGGAGTCTGCGAGGCGGCTCTGTCGCACTGGGATATCCCCTCCGGAGGCAGACACTCCGATAAGTTGGCACCCATCAGCGTCGCTGTAGTTGAATCCCTCACATCGCGGGTGAAAAGTGCCGCAGAAGTCGGCACATTGGCTCAGGGTCGTGGAGTCGGGGTTGCCGATGACCTCGCCGTCGAGGGTCTTTCCGCAAGATAGGACTAGTTTGAGACCGGTTGTTCCTATTTCCTGGCCGTCGGCTCCCGGGCAGGGCGGGCTGCTGCGTCGCTCCAGGCGCATCGCGAACGAATGTGATGCAGAAAGAACGTTGAAGTGTAGGAGATTCGAAAAATAAAACGAAGGTAGGTCAAGTAGATGTTTGAAATGGGGCGACCTAGAAAACCCCGGCAGTCTAGTAATTGTCTTGTTCAAAAAAGAAGGTAAGGAACGTGAGAAGCGCAGTATGCATGAGAAGAGAAGCCAAAAGTTGGAAAGAGGAGAAAAAAAAATCAAGAAAAAAAATCAAAAAGGGAAGAAAGAGAAAAGAGTGTGTGTGGGGAGAAGGGAGAGGCGATGGGTGGTGTTAAACGAGATGTGCAACCGTAGTTGTGCAGGATGTAAGTGACGGATCTGCCTTCGGGGAACGAAGCATTAGATGATGGGGATGTAGTTGAAACTCTTCAAAAACGGAAGCGAACGAACTCAATTAACCGCGCCAGATATTCGTGGGACCCAAGAAAAGAGATGAGAGATCAAATGAGAGTACCTTGGTGGTATCCTAGATGCTCGCAGGGTACCAAGACGGAAAGACGAGGTTGCGAGGAGCCTGAAGCATCCCGGGGGGAAGGTTTCTTTTTTCTTCAAGTCAATCCGTTCACACCCTCTAGTCACGACCTGTCAAGCGTGCAGAACCGAGGAGGAAACAAGATAAGAGAGGTCCCGAAGCCAATGGAGAGAGCTAGATGACATGGGGGTTTGCGACCATCGTCACTTCACCCACACCCATCATCCCCAGCGGTCCCCACGGTCCCCGCATCGCACACCCCGCCACTTGACATTTCCGAACGTTTCTTTGCTAATAATGTCCTCGTCTACTGGGCCCGCTGGTAACTTACACACCCAATTTACGAGACGAGATCGGCTGGTGCCGTGTGACGGGTCCGTCTATTGCGGGGTTCCGTGGTTGGCTGGATTAACAGCCTTGAGACGCTGTCGTTCCTGCGTCCATGTTCCACCACGTCGATCAAGAGGGGCTGAGGCGTTGGATGTACGCAGTTAAGGCTGATCAAGGGAACCCCTGGCTCATTTTGTGTCTGTGTGTATTAGACGATACGGGGAATTACAGAAGAATGTTTCGATCCGACAATGGCGGGCTTACGTGTGATTTATTTCGACACTGACATTGGAAGAAAAAAAAGGCGAAGAAAAAAAATGTTGATCTCTCGATAAGCGACACTATTCTAGGGTGGGAGGTTTGACTCTTGACGCCAAGCCAGCCACAGTTAATGCAACTCTAGAAGCCGGATGATCACGATGTAAAGGGAGGAACGGTATGTGGATGACCCCGAGAAGTTGAGCTCGAGGACTCCGAGGAATGTAACTTTTCGTATGCATATGCAGCCGAAAATATGTGATTGAATGAAGAATTTCTTCGCTAGAAATTGGAGGCAAAATGGAGGAGGAAAGTCGATATTCGAGACAGGATTCTGAGATAAGAGACGTATAGCCAACTTACATGGAGCGATTGAGAGATGAGATGGGTTGATTGATCAGTGTGTTCTCCGGATTTGCGTGCTCGCCGCAAATGAATTGGAAGCAATAAGAGTCGCCATGCAACCAGATCTCAGGACACTTTGGTACACGACCATGGGACAGCGAAGGGAAAGTTCAAATTTCTCCCAAGCGTCCTATAGAACAGACGTCTTGGCGTCGGCCTCATTCCCTCAGCCCCAGAACGGCAGTTCTGCAAAAGAGTTAGAACACAGAAACCCTGATCCCAGCATTGCCTTTAACATTGTAGAGACAAATACCTGCATGCTACCTTGTCCTAGGATGAAGGAGCATTGCGGAGGAGATGCGGAAAAGAACAGACTAAAAGGAACATTGCTTCCCGTTCCCCTCCCGTGGGTCTGGTTCAGGTGGATGCCAATATTCTCAGACTATCCCAGTTAGCGAGGGTAGCCTTGATTGCCCAACTCTTGGCATGTACGGACCCCAGGATGGCACCTCTGTCTATCCCTCAAGGTTGAGTTGAGGATTCCGGCGAGGAGTGGTGCATCTGCTGTACTCTAGACATCCTGGAACCCCCAACTCCAATCCACTTCCACTTCCCCTCCTCCAGACCCGTACCTGAGAATTGGGATTCTGGGGAAATTCATACAGGAAAATTCAAGTTATGACTTGAACTGGAGCCTGCCCCTTGCGCTCAGACTCCCGAGACCAAACGCTCAGCATTTAAAAGCGATATGGGGCATATGAGAATGCTGCTAATGTGCATAAAGAATGACTGCTCTTTCAGACGATCCAGGAGCTGGGATCCTTCCACCATCAATTATTTCCATCAAGGGAACTCAATAGACAGCAGGGTGAGAAGGGGTATGGACCATACAGATAAGTTGCTGCTACCAGATTCAGTGATCTTGAGCACAACATCATTGATGATTCAGGTCCAGAAGAGAAATTGAAGTGCAGGACAAAAAGAGGATAAAAGAAAATTAAATTCGCTTTAAAGATTTCCCAAACTAATCAACCGTAGTTCCCAAACCTCCGAACTCTAAAAGCTATATAGTACACTGCTAGATGTCTTGTTCTGATCTACACCCTTAAATCTCGTTTTCGGGGGAAATCCACAAATTCTCACCCTCAACCTATGGAAAGAGAGAAGATGGCAGATCAAAGACACGCCGAAATTCTCAAAACAGAAAAATAAAAACGGATTCGAGCATGATGAATAGGTTTATCCGCACCATAGAATTGCAAAGAAACTCCCCGAGAACAAAGTCAAGAAAACAGGAAAGAACAAAAATGAAAATCAAAGGAGAAAGACGGCGCCTAGTTCCGTGTCGAGTTGTAAGATGCCCCGTGTTTATGCGCATGCCCAATACCTCCCGGTTTCAGCAACGGTTGAGTTTCCCGCTCCACCTGCCTGTCTTCCCTGGCCTGGAGACGCTCAAACTCCTCCGGCGTGTCTGCATATCGCTCAGGGTGTGCGGTATAAGGGCCTGGCAATCCCTCTTCCCAACCCTCCGAATACGTCCTGCTTGGACCAGGTCGCCTCGGTCTGTACACGGGGCTACGTGGCGGCGACGTCAGCATCTCCAAAGGCCTGTTGTATTCGTAGTAGACTCCCATCACAAGAACGATGCCCTGCATGACAGCCGTCAGGATGTAAATGGACCAGGTGCTCCAACCCTCCCAGCCTAGCCGCGTAAACAGGCTGGCAGCGAACACAATGCCGCCTGGAGTCTGGATGCACATCATGGGAATGCTCAGACTTCCTACGTGCTTAAGGGTATATGTCGTCCGAATTTGAGGTAAATACTGCACGGCGGCCAAAGCGCTGGCCATAATTCCGAGGAAATTGGCCCAGAGTTGAAGCTTCCCTGGGAGTGCAATGCTAAAGACTCCTGTTATGGCGATAACAAGGAGACCGTGAACGAGGCAACCGGCAGCGACAAAAATGGCCGTCTGCCATTTCGGCTGTTCCTCAACTAGTTCCTCATCAGGCACCCGAGCCTCATCATATCGGAAGAAGACGAGGAAGAGAACCAGGCTACCGAATAGAGAGTCAGTCTACGCACACTCTGTAAAACAGCGCAACGGTGACGCCACGAAAGACGTGTGTAGGAGGGAGGACAAAAAAGTGTCGGAGGTGGTCAGGTGTAGAGGGGAAAGAGTGGTGGACTTGTTTGAACTCACATTAGCGAGAAGCAAATCCATTGCACACCCAACTGTGCGATGCCCAGTAGCCCAGCCAAGCATTCCAATGTTTCAACGTGTTTGCAACACGCTATATCTTGCCGTGAGGGCTCCACGGTAAGGATTGCCGCGAACCCCGACGTGGCTGACGTCGTTCCCAAAAGGACAAAGTATGGCGAGATGCCTTCGGCGGTTCTGCGGGATATGATTCGATAATGCTGAGGGAGGTAAGATATGAGGAGACCTATGAGGATAATACTGCTAGCTTGTTAGCATGCCGTATTTATTCCGACAGTGGTTTTCAAGGTCGGCCGTTGATTGTGGAAGGGTTGCAGATGGCGGATGCTGCGTACATTGAAACAACCAGGTTGACGTAATTCGGATCCCTCATCTTCGCGCATCTATCACCCACGTCGAAGAGCATATGCTCTACCGTAGGGCTTTGGGAAGCCATCTCAGCCGGGAAGTGTGTTGAATCGTCTCGAATTTTATGTATGTTGAGGTTGTTCGGAGTGATCGGGAGGCTGCCCAATTGTCAGGGCGATGATTGGGGAGAGGTCGGAGGGGTTTGGGGTAAACAGCAACGGTTCGATCTGCTTCGTTGGCAACGGGACAATATATAGATGCTGTCCACTCTATAGGTAAAATCTCGTCGTGCTGCTCGAATGGAAGAAGAAAAAATTACTCTCAATTATCAACAAATAATCGATAAGTCGATGTGGATGTGGTGGATTGTTGCCGGCCAAGCAGTAGGAGCTGGCAGCCTGGCAGCCCTGGGCTGAAAGTGAGACAGTGAGACAGTGAGACAATCAAAGGTGACAGGGCGCTGGAGCTGGCCTATGACGTTCCTGATCAAACGCACTCCGTTCAGAGTTGCACAGTAAACTAGCTTCGCTGAGTCACCGACGCACTGACCACATCGACGCTAAGGGTGCCCCACAACTGACTCGGAACATCTTCCGGAGCGAGACCAGGAAAATGACAATGGAGAAGCCAGCCGCCATATAATTGATTTTCACCAGCCACCACGCTGAGCCGTTGATGCATGCAAGCCTCACCTGCACCAAAGCCCACTAATAGAGCACGAACTCTTGTGAAAAGAAATGTGACATTTCACTTTGATCTTCACCTTCATTACCCACTAGTCGATTCTTTGACCGTTTGATGGGAAACAACATTCAAGTACCAGACGCGTATGAAACATATCTAGTCAGGAAACAGTCCTGTCGTGGAAGTTGGATGTGGCGTAAGGTTCACCATCCCTGAGGGTATCACCACAATGTTGCTTCGCCAAGGTTAGATTGTAAACGAAGGAAGGGACCGAATTTCGTCACAGGGCGGGCCTTATCATCAATATACTGGTGCGGCGTGGTTGATATCAAACCTTATTTGTTTTTCTTTTTGATACGAGGGTATGGATTCTGGCTTGCCCGATCCATCCCGGGAAGAAGCCCGGGATGGCGACACTCAACCGCCGACGCCTAGACTCCTAGCTTCAACGGACCGCACAGACTGCCCCGATGAATTCCCTGACTCTCCGCCAGGAGATCGTGGCCACAGCCTGGAACAACAATTGTTCAGGATTGTGGAGTTTTCTGCTGACGGAACTACACTCATCACATCAACCTGGGACCACTCACTCGCAACTTATGTTCTACCGCAAACACTCCTCGACGATGATTCTCCCTGCCAGCACCTCTCCTCCCATGGAAACACACGGCTCCAGGCCCCCATCCGTTCCTTAGCCCCAAACCCAAACTTTTCCCTCGCCGACTCCGCCTCACAGTCAACCCTTGTTGCTACCATCGACCACCCCATCCAGCTACACCACCTATTCCCCCACGAGCCTAACCGCTCCAAGATAGCTTCTTATAAGCTCATCAATGACAAGACGGAGGCTTACATAGCACCAAACTCCATGCTATGGCCTCAACCCGGATCCGTATTCCTCTGCGGCTCAACGAACCGCCTGGATGTCTTCGATATCACCCGCGAAGGTGAGGATGGCCATTACATGACTCTCGAGACCATTCCACGCGAGCACCGCTCCGCTAGAGGCCGTCCGATGCATGGATGGAAAGGAACCATCGCGGCTCTAGCTGCGTCCCCCAATGACGGCGGTGGACAAGTTGTTGCTGCGGGGTCTTGGAATCGCTGGGTTGCTTTGTATGACTACCGCCGCACTCCGACACCGATTTCTCACTGGTCTTTGACGGACTCTCTCGATCCGGCGACTAAAGAGGCACCCGTTGGCAGCGGTATAGTCCAGACATTGTGGAGCCCCTGCGGACGATACCTCATTCTCAACGAGCGTAATTCCAATGGCCTCATTGTCTACGACATCAGGCAAGGTTCTCGCCTGCTTGGGAGCTTGGGGCCGAGAAACGCTATGACGCAGATGCGCCTCGGCTGTGACGCATTCGCGTCAACTTCTGAGGCCTCGGCCGCTGGTCAGTTTGAAATCTGGGGAGGCGCAATAGACGGAACAGTGAAGATGTGGAATAATGTTGGGGACTTGTCCGAAAACACTCTGGTGAGGCCTAAGGGATGGAAAGTCCATGATGCCCCAGTCACAAACACCATACTTCACCCATCAGGGTCAGTTGTTGTTACGAGCGCGGGAACATGGGACCCTCCGTCGGAAGCCACGATAGAATCAAAGGTTGGACGGCGCGATCAAGATGGTCTGCCCGAGATGCCTTCATGCAGCATTACAGCGGACACTAGCCTGCGGATATGGGAATGTGATATCTGATGCATACCTCGTTCCTGATTTTCTGAGTTCATAATGGAGTACGACCGGCCGTGTTAAGATGAAAGGGGCAGAGCTGATTAGAAGAAGCTAGCAACGAGTAGGAAGTACATATAAATAGATACCCATCATGCCCACACAATATCTTACAATTCCAGATTTTTTTTTTAGTTGCAGCGTCCATCGATCCATCTGCTAGTCCTCTCAATAAGATATAGCCCGCCCAATAAATCTGCAAAGGCATCGATGCGATCCTCTACCTTCATCTGGATGAATCTCGTTAGACCACTAACTCCATAAGCCGTCTTCAAGCTCCCGGCCAGTACCTGGCTCGCATAAATATTCATCCCTGACTGGCGGAGGAACCTTTCCCAACTGGTCTCCTCTAAGGTAAGATAACTGCATACCCGACCCGTCTCATGACTGAACTTCTTCATGAAGAATGCAATCCATGTGGCCAAGGCTTCGTCTCCGCTTGCAACCAGATAAACATGGATGGAACTGCCCGTGGTTGTCGTGAAAGCGGTGAAATCAGCGTAGGTCTTAGTATCGTCGTGCGCCAATCCTGGAAGCGGAGAATAGTCCACCGCTATTAGAACCATCAGGTTTTGATAGAGACTCGCAACCCGTTCTATTCGTTCCTGGATTTGGGTTCTCTGGTCCTGTCCAGGAAGTGGCTTCTGTCGTAATTGAATGAAATTTGCAACAATGATTCCAGTAGCAGGTGACAACGAGACGTCAGCCTCAGTCTGAAAACCTGTACAAGTACTTGAATTCTCTCCCGTTGACTGGTTACTGAACTCTCTATCGAATAGAACTACGCGGGGAGCGAACTTCTCAATGAGCTGAATTACACCCTTGCCGAGTGTAATGGATACAATGTATCTCCCCACGAGCTCCTTCGAATCGATGTCGGGAAACGGCACTGGGGTATAAGTTCTGTGTTGGGCTTGCTTAGTATCACTTTTGGGCTGGCTCCCGTTGTCAGGTGCTGGAGCAGGCTTCGTGAAGAAGTAGTCACTCTTCGTCGAATATACCTTTTCGGGTGCGCGATGGTGTAAGTAACTAGCCAACAGGCTTTGAGGTCCACAGTCGTTACTGGCACACAATAACTGTTCCATGGTCGCTTGCCCGTGTTGTTTCCCCTCGCTTACACTTGTCAGGTCGACGGGCCTCATCCTTTTAGAGATCGACTGAGCTGTAGCTGCATCCGGTATGGTTCTCTTTCGGGTTGGGGTGACGACAAGATCCGAGATTTCTGTAGGGTCCGGTTTCTTGGCCGGCATGTCAAGTTCGTCACCAGGATCCCAAGTGCCCCCTAGAAATATCAGAGTTTCGTGATCGGAGAGAGTCTTCGAAATCAAGCTGAAGGGTTTTTCCTTGTTCAAGTAAGACCCAGCTCCCTTACCCAGCAGAAATTCGTCGTGAAGACCTGGTTTAGTCGCGCAATTAGCGAATGGATTCCAGCGGAAGAGCTTCTCTAACTTAGGTCCTGCGTTACGCTGCGTTGACGGAGACAGAATGCTTGTTGATATCCTGCTTCTAAAAGCGGCCATCGGTGTCGCAGGAGAAACAGCCCAAGCCGGGGCTGGTATTGTAAAGTCTAGAACAGGAACGGGCAGTCTCTGGTGACTCTCGAGATCAGAAAGGCGTTCTTGTGTGGCGCGGCGGTGAACTGCCTCTCCGATATTGCGGATTTGTTCCCCAATTATACCCTCCTTAAAAAGAGTATCATTTTCCGAATGCCGTCCATCTCCAGGGGCATGGGAAGTCTGTGAGGTTGGACTTCTCAGAAGCAACAATTTTTGGTCGTCCACTGGGTGTATCGATGCATTCACTAATGGATCGACGACGACGGCTGGAGGAGATGTTTGTGTCATCGGCAGTGGCACTTCTACTTTCAGATCCGATAGCTTCAGCGTGTCTGTGTTCTGCTGAAGAAGGGGTGGCGGGGACGCATCAAGGCTCCCCATTTCCGCTTCATTCAGGCCTTGGTGTTCATATTGCGCTACCAAATGCTCTTCAGCAAGCATAAGATCCTCACTGAGAAGCGGCTGCGGAGCTGGACGACAGCCAACCCCGCAGGACTCATTATCTGGAACGAATGGACTACAACTAGGCGATAAAGGCATGAGTGGAGGAGTGAAGGGGTTGACTCGGTGCTGTCAGTTGTTAGTTGGTGGCCACATCGTTAGAAAACTACCGTGATACCTACTTTCTCTAATTCAGAAGTCAAGTCTTCCGTCTTTATAAGGTCGAAGATGGCATCAGTCATGCGAGGCGTATCGTAGTGACATCCAAAGTCATAATACTCCAGATCCATAAGATTCTGTACTCCCTCTGTCTGCAAGTTATTGTCGAAATGCATCCGGAGCCCGTCAGCCCAGGGGGGGGATATAAGTCCCTCATCGGCGGCCTCGTCGATGGGTATTAAAGGCAACCTCGTGCGAGCCAATCTCACACGACGCCTGCGAACTGCTGTGTCTAACTCTTGGATCAGATCTAAGGGTGTATCATTCCTTAAGATTGGAAGTTCATGTAATAAAATCCTGGCGGTCTGCCCTCGTAAGTTGGCACGTAATATGCCTGGGTCGAGCGTAGTTGCGGAAAATTGAAGTACGCCGTTGAGAAATTCATTCTTGGTCCTCTCATCAGGAGGGGAATCGTTGATAGCGGCCAAAGGAATTGTACAGGCGGTAAGTGGGTAATCGTCAGCTGGGCGGTAGCATCGTTGAAAGAACTCAGACCCTGTCTTTACAGCCTGAGAGGTCGCTTGACGGAAGTCTACTACAAGACCGTGATGCCAGGCATAGCCTTGAGCAGTGTCAAGAGCAGGATGGAAATCTTTCCCCTCGGCCGCACAGCCGGCAACAGTATCCTCTCTCAAGGCATGCCCATCCGAGCTTGAAGACTCGGAGGGTGTACGGAGTGCCATTTGAAAATGGAATAATGATAAGTAGTGATAGACCCCTTCAGAATTATGAAATTGCAGGGGTTGGACGAAGGAAAAAGATCGATACACGATGGGAATGGAGAGGGAAGAGTAACTTCAAGGTAGACTCCCAATCTTGAGTCATGAAGAAGTGATGGACGTGACTAGGACAATCCCATGAGGCAGGAGCTGACTGCACTTATACCTCCACCCACCCCCAGTGAGCGAGGAAAGGACAAGCTCAACACAGCTTGGTTTCTAAAGTGTCTTGATGTAGATCACTAGGGTGAACATAATATGGGTATATAACTAAACTAATTTACAGCCCAAAAATCCAGAATTATTGTTACTTGGAGAATTCACTTTGATATTCTCGAGGACAAGCAGCGGGGTGGTTACCATGGAATGGATGTGTGTATAATAAGGTATGTATGTATCGGATTATTGCATTTATGAAGCTTTTAACCCCGACGTCACATCCACCACCGCGATGCGTGATGCGGATCTCGAACCTTGAATTATTCAGACAACAGCAAGGTCAATTGTGCCCCCTCGCGCCCCGTGCTTAGCGTCAGGACCCCTCCACTAGAGGCAGGATGTCCTAAATCTTCATCCCCCTGCCGATTCCTGCCGACCCCATCGCCAATATTCGACAACATGGCGTATGTTGCGCCAATCCACAAGCCCACCAGCATTCGACATGCGATCAGTGCCCTACTTCCCGGGATAGAGGGAAAGAGCCTGGTTCTAGCGTAAGTCTCATTCGCAGGACGGCTCTCTTTTCTTTATATTTGCGCGCCCTTCTAGCTCTTCAATCTAACCCCTCGCGTGTGTGCTACCCAGGAAATCGAATCGGCTCGAAATATGGAAGGTCGAGGATGATGGCATAGTCTTGCTTCATTCCAAAATCATATTTGGTGTCGTTACTGTACTCCAATGTCTCCGCCCAAAAGGGTCCGAAACCGACCTTCTCTTTATCGGCACCGACCGCCAGGAGTACTTTACCCTGGCATGGAACCCAACGAGACAGCTCCTCGAGAACGTCCAGGAACTTCATGATCAATCCGAACCCCACATGCGAGAAGCCGAATGCCAATTCAAATGCGTCGTTGACCCGTCTGGGAGGTTCATGGCGTTACACGTCTGGGAAGGTGTATTAAACATCAGCCGCCTCATAGATCGAGGAGACTCGAAGCATTTCATCAAGTTCTTAGAACAGGTACGCCTGACTGAGCTCTTCATAAAGTCAAGCACCTTCCTCTACAGCCAGACTGGTCCGAGGATCGCCTTCCTATACCAGACCCGCATTGACGAGGAAGACTCGAAGCTTGCCATATATCGCCTCACTGCCGATGACAGGCACGCCATCGCCGCCAAGTTCGAGCCTCGGGAGCGCCAGCTTGACCTCACGGTCCCGGACAAACTCTCGAGGATTCTAATTCCAGTTCCAATCGTCGAAGATGAAAACAAAAGATACCATGTCCGGAATGTATCATCGTCGAGACGGGCCCAGCCACATCTCGGTGGTGTGTTGGTTGTTGGTGAGACCAGCGTCCTTTACGTCGATTCCCAGGATTTTACTACTGTAGAGTCCCCCTTGCCGGAGGGCGATTTGTTCATTGCCTGGGAAGCCTATGACGTGACTAGGTACTTTCTCGCCGATGATTTCGGCCGGTTATTTCTCCTCACCCTTACCACCGATGGTTCAGTTGTGACCGGAATTGAAGTCGCTCCCCTTGGCCCTGCTACCACTTCTAGGGCGTCCAGTCTCGTTTACTTGGGCGATGACCTCCTTTTCGTAGGCTCGCACTACGGCAACTCCCAGTTCATTCGCGTTGACGTCGATGCTCTCAAAGCAGAACCGGCAGCGGCCCCCCCGTCCTTTTCAAACAATGCTCCCATACTAGACTTTGTTATCATGGATATGGGTAATCGGGAAGGTGACAGTCAGGGCGGCAACACCTTTTCTTCTGGCCAGGCGCGCCTTGTTGCAGGCTGTGGAGTGTTTGAATCTGGAAGCTTGCGAAGCATTCGGAGCGGTGTTGGTC
The DNA here is from genome assembly GCA_034774675.1 of Scedosporium minutisporum. Classification (NCBI taxonomy): domain Eukaryota; kingdom Fungi; phylum Ascomycota; class Sordariomycetes; order Microascales; family Microascaceae; genus Scedosporium; species Scedosporium minutisporum. The sequence goes on from SJVG01000573.1 coordinate 22,081, forward strand.
TCGAGGACCTAGGCATCATTGATGACTTCAAGCATGTCAAAGGGCTTTTCTCTCTAGCGTCACACAAGGAAAAGAAAACAGACATCTTGATTGTCTCGTCTATTACGGATACCCGTGTTTTTAAATTCGACGAAGACGGCGGGATTGAGGAGCTCACGTCGTTCCGCGGATTAAAACTAGATCAGCGATCCCTTCTAGTGTCTGCTTTGCCCTCTGGCCAGTTGCTCCAAGTCATATGCAACGCGGCCCTACTACTAGACGCCGAAAGTGGCGTTGTCACCTCGTCCTGGGAACCGCCTAAGACAGTTGGCGATGAGGGCTCGTCAGGCGCAGCCGAGATCACTACTGCTTCCGCCAACGATGATTGGCTTCTGCTGTCGGTGAACGGTACGCAGCTCGTTTCACTCAGCCTGCGAGAGGAATTAAAAGCGGTTAGCAAAACACTAAGTCCGATCACTGGATCGGAAAAGGATGATCAGATAGCATGTCTCCACGCGTCTCCCACACTTCCGAATGTGGGTGTCGTGGGCTTCTGGAAATCAGCGTCCATCACTCTGTGTGATTTGAAAACTCTGGCGCCGATACATGGTGAGAGTATACCGAGGACAGAAGGCAGTGCATCAGTTCCACGAGACGCTGTGCTGGTCCAAGTCCACCCGCCCAATGTGTCCGGACCCACACTTCTCGTTGCAATGGCCGATGGGCACGTTGTCACATTCAATGTGTCCAAGGAGGACCTCTCCCTCTCTGGGAGGAAATCTGTTATTTTGGGAACGCAGCCATCTCGCCTGCATATTCTCCCCGACGCTGGCGGATTTTCAAACGTGTTCGCCACGACCGAGCATGCTAGCTTGATTCATAGCTCGGAAGGCCGGCTCGTATATTCAGCTACAACGGCCGAAGATGCTATCTACGTGGTGCCTTTCGATGCAGAGGCATACCCACAGTCGATAATTATTGCAACTGGCACGTACTTGAAGTTATCGCAGCTGGATACGGAGAGGAGGACACAGATCAATGCCTTCCCGCTTGGTGAGACGGTGAGACGGCTCGCTTATTCGCCCACGCTCAAAGCCTTCGGCCTGGGATGTCTTGTACGAACTCTCACCTCGGATCCCCCTGAGGAGCTTGTGCAAACTCGTATCTGCCTTGTAGATGAGGTTATGTTCGAGCTCCTCGGGGAGCCATACCTATTACCTGCACCTGATGGTCATGAGTTTCCAGAATGCATCATCCGGGCAGAGCTTCCAGATGCCAATGGAGAGCTGGTGGAGCGGTTCATTGTAGGAACCAGCATCTCGGCAGACCCAACAACTGGCAATGCCCCGGCCCATGGCGGCCAAATCCTTGTCCTGGGGGTTGACAGTGATCGCAAGCTCTTTAAAGTGACTTCTAAACTCCTCCAAGGCGCTTGTAAATCTCTAGGTGTCCTGGGAGACAGAATTGTCGCCGGCTTGTCTACCTCCGTCATCATCTACAGGTACATCGAGGAATCAAGTACGTCTGCGCATCTCCAATCATTGATTGCATACCGAGCATCCACATATCCGATCGATATATGCATAAATGGGAATATAATTGGCGTGGCGGATGTTATGAAATCCCTCACGCTCCTCGACTTCGAGCCAGGCTCAGGAAAGACACCACCGAAACTGCTTCCCCGAGCCAGGCACCTCCAAGCAGTATGGGCTACAGCGGTTTGCCATATCGAGGATGAATCCTGGCTAGAATCCGACTCGGCCGGCAATCTTATGGTGCTAAGAGAGAGAACAGATGCGGTCCTGGAACAGGATCGCCAGAGGATGGAAATCACGAGTGCTTTGAACCTTGGGGAGCAGGTCAATAGAATCCGTCCACTAAACGTTGTGTCGAGCAAAAATGCCGTCATCGCGCCGAAAGCCTTCCTCGGAACGGTAAGACGGCCCCATTGTTGACTTTTATGAACGACTAATCGCGTGGAGAGTTCCGTGTTGCTAATATTTCTTCATCGTAGGTTGATGGCGGGATTTATCTCTTCGGCACCATTTCCCCTCAGCATCAAGACCTCCTTCTAGTCTTCCAGTCTAAACTAGCCAAATTCGTTGAGTCACCCGGTGGGACAACTTTCACATCTTGGAGAGAATCGAGGCAGAGAACAGAACATAAAGGTCCGTTCAGATTCGTGGACGGTGGTTTCCTCGAGCTATTCCTCGATATGAGTGAGGAAACACAGGAATTGGTTTGTGAGGGTTTGGGTCCCAGCGTGGAGGATATGCGTAATCTTGTCGAGGAAATACGGCGGCTTCACTAATAGACGAAGGGCAATCGCCAGCATCATAAGCTATGGATGTTCCGCTGTCTGAGTATTGTTCCTTGAGCAAGGGGCTCTTAGACTATACCAATAAATCCTGTGATGACCGACCTCGTCGAATCGTAGAGCCATATAAAGTGCCAAAAGTGCAGCTTATTCAAATGATGTTTTTTTTTTCTGAAATTTCTTAGATATTTCATTCTCTCGTACTGGCCGAATTTCACCTTTCATGCCGTGAAGCTGTAGGTGAAGCTAGAACTGGACAAACGGAGACCGAGAGCGGCAAATCCTCGGGACTTCTAGCAACACGGAGGTCTTGTCCAATTGTTAGCCGGAAATATCCGGGTTCGTCTCGATTTCCATCGTACCACGACAAACCCAGCCAATCATAGGTGTTCAATTCGTGAGCTTTGACGTGCCTCAGGCACCAATGTCCAAAAATCATCATCCAAATCATTTTCGATGTGCAAAAGGGAAAAAGACCTCATCGAAGCCAAATAAACCTTCCACCGACGGACGACACGCTCCCCAAGCCCACCCC
>SJVG01000574.1:0-24899 GCA_034774675.1 Scedosporium minutisporum
TCGTTGAGGGTGGCGGCGCCGGTGGCGAGGATGAAGGAGATGGAGGACTCGAGCGCGGCGGGTGCGGCTTGGCCGTGGATGAGGAGCGGGAGGAGGGGATCGTGTGGGTGGACGAGATCGAAGAGGCCGAGTGGTGGGACGGGCGGGACGGTCCAGAGAGAGTCGCGGTAGGCTCTTTCGGACTCGAAAAGGCAGGGGAGGAGGTGGTGGAGGTTCAGGGCGACAGCGAGAGGATAGGTGTTGGTGGTCCAGCCGATTGCCTTGGGGTAGTCTTGTGGCTTTACGTCGTCGAGCTTTGTCGCGAGGAATGCTTGGACGAGGGGGGCGTTGTTGGTTGCTATGGCGACTTCCAGCGGTGTGCCCGAGACCATGCAATCATCTATCTGAATCCCAGGATCTGGGATGTTTTGTAGCAAGCATTCCTTCCCTCCCGGAAGGGAAATCAGAAGCTCGAGAGCGACGCCAGCCTCGTCGGGTTCGAATGACCCGAGCCAGTGCAGTGGCGTGGCCCGCAGGTTGCCGGCTGACAGCATCAAGACTCCTTTGCCGAGAAGCCATCGGGACATGTCGACATGACCGCCGCGACAAGCAGCCGTGAGCACATCTTCGCTCCATGCTTTATCCGCGGCTCGATGGGCAAATAAAAACTCCACCAGCGGCAGTAAACCTAGACGGGCTGCAGTAACCAATAAATTCCCTTGGATTTGGGGCATGTCGTCTTCCTCCAGATACGAAATGCATTCGAGGTCCTCGGCGTACAACCCTTGGATTTCTTGCAACTTAGTGTGTGCATATGCGAGATGAACCCCCTTGACAATTGTCTCCCCATTCTGTTGGATATCAAATGTCCTCTTCAGGGCGTCTGCTTGCTGCATTTTCTCATACCGCCGGAGCCGCTCGGAAAAGTACATTTGGCTGTCGAGTTGAGACAGAGACTTCTCGAGTCTTGCGATGGAGTGGTTGATCTCCCACAAGTTTGAAGGCGCTTCGCCCAAGAGAGAGTCGTGGAGTCTAAAGACGACGGCGAGAGCCTTATAGCTGCCCATTTGTGAGGCCTCGGCCAGAAGTCCCAGTGCCTTGGCGATGTCGGGTTTCTCCGTTCCGACGCCAGACAGATGGCACATGGCAAGATCGAATAGGGACGATCTTTTGTCAGGATTCGATGTTGATGTTTCAACTGCATAGCGGAGCTGGTCAACCAGATCGGCTTGGACCGCAAGCGGCATCTGCGGGATTGCCAATGTTGCCACGGACGGCCTGTCAGCTCCGACAAAAGGTTTCAGGGCCGCGGCCCACGGCTTGTCTTGGGTCGACGAGAAGCCTATTTGTCGCCTAGGACGGCAGTTAGTATAAGGTACCTAGGGATAGGAATTAGAACACTGACATCCAGAGGTTTTTGCTCAGAGCTTGCCGCCGACGGAAATATTTGACAATCTTTTCCATGTCCTCACGATCGTTCGGTTCGTCCTTCAGACATGCCTGAAGAACGCGGTTTATGATCTGGACGAGCGAGGCGTCTTCGCTTCCGTGAGCTTCCTTCAGGGAAGTTATGCTTCGGAAAAGCAGCTCATCTTTCGGCAGCGTGCTAAGCCGAGACACGGCCGCCGTGGTATCCTCGGTACCCATCATGTCGCCTAGAGTCTTGTAATATCGCACGCCTCCCAAGACCAACTCCCATGAGAGAAGCCCAAACGAGTAGATGTCGCACTTGAACAGCGATTCCGGTTCCATTGGGACGAGATGGCTTCTTGATCGTATCTCCGGGGCGTTGAAAATCGGCGTACCCAGATAGACCTGGCTCCTTCGCTCGGGCGCGTGAAGATCGACGAGCGAATGGCCAAAGTCAGACAATTTGGCCATATAGGGCCGGTCGTAGCCCTCGAAGACGAGCGTGTTCTCCATCTTGACATCCCCATGGGCTATGGCGCACTTGTGGAGAGCCTCAATCCCGCTCGCAATGTCGTGCATGAGGTGAGCCTTGGTGATGAGGTCTAGCTTCTTGTCGGGAGCGAGGCTCTGGCAAAAGTCCTTTAGGGTCCCGAATGGAGCAAACTCTGCGACAAGAGAGACATTGGTGCTGTGTAGAGAGGACTGGGATGTAGATGTAAAATCAGATCGATAACCGAGCAGAGAGACGATATTGAGATGAGACTGCAGGGGCGGGTGGGTGAGGATCCGGAGCTCCTTCAAGACTGTGACCACAGAGTGTTGGTGGCCATGTTCCTGGAAGATCTTGAGCGTCTTGACGGCCACGGCGACGGGTTTCCCATCTATCGTCTGATTGAGTGTGCATTTGTCGACGCTGTACGAAGCGCCGTCGCCAACATACTTGGCTACTCCATCCCAGCTCCGGTCGAAATCGGTGGCTTTGTAATGCCGCAGCTTTGTATAATCCGTTTCCGATTCGGACTTGGGCCCCGATCCATCCCGGCTCAGACTGATCAAATAGTTCCATATATCGATGGGCTCCAGCCTACTACCAGATCTTTCGGCTTCCGAGGCGGCCTTCGCATCATCGACATGGACCGAGACGGGGGTTGCCTCAGAGGCAAGCACAGTGCGGATATCCCAAGTAAGACTCATCTCGAAGCCATAAGAGGCTATTTGGAGGGGGGGGGGGGGAGGAGGGCGGAACTACGAAGTAGCAAAGGAACGCAAGGAAATCCGGGGTTGGTTGAAGGGGACGAGGCTCAGCCGCACCGAACCTCATGGCCCCTTTGTCACCTGATCATGAATAGCGCAGCTGAACAAGGCATCGATAAATCGAATCATCCCCTCCCTCTCCCACCCTATCTCTCCACCTCGATATCGTCGTTCCAGCACCCAATTTCCATCCAATTTCCAAAAATGGAGGTAGCCGGCCTTGTCTTCGGTGCCGTCGTCTTGGTGAAGCCAATATGCACTACCATCGACGACATCCTGAAAAACTACCGCGGCTTTGGAAAAGACGCCGAGCGTCTCCGGCTCCGCTTCGTAGTGTCCAGGACCAGGCTGGGCTCGCTGGAGCGTGTCTTGTTTGATGAGAACAAGTTCTCGCCGGCCATAACCGGCCGTCTGATTGACCGCCTCCCGGAGAAGATATGCGACGACATGCTGGCACTTTTACGACAACTCTACGGCCTCCTGATAGAATATGCGGCTGTCCGGGTCCAGTACAAAATGGAACAACAGGAGGCCAAGGTTGATGTTAACAGCCTGGCGGATTTGTCGCTAGAAGATCGCATCAAGCTTCTTGCACTAGACAAGAAAATAACAGACACATCGCAATAGAAAGCCGTCGGGTGGGCGCGCAAAATCATGTGGGTTGCCTTTGACAAGGCGAGCACCGAGAAACTCGTGTCCGACTTCGAGGCGTGGACACAGAGAACACAGGCACTGCTAGAAGCTGCGTGGTGGCCCCTTTCCTTCTTCCAGACGCTTGAACGACTGCAAAAGCTCGAGGAAGATAACGACGCCAAAACTGTCGGCTTGCTGCGCGGCATCGGGGTGCGCAAGTTGCTCGTGACCAGCCCGGCCTTGATGCATTCTCAGTCCCGGGCAAAGGAGGCTATTCCCAAAGACTTTTGTCCTAGTTCGCAGGTCGGCGCTTTTGAGCTGGGGACCCTGAAGGGCTCAGATGGCCACTACATGGCTGAATACAAGCAGTATGCTGGACCTGGAGGCAGGGGTTCAGTCAGCGATACTGTCGTCCGGCAACGAGTCGTTCAGCTGGCAGCCCTGCTCCACGAAGCTCCCATCTCGGACCCGGCGCTGAGGGTGCTGCAGTGCACACACTACTTTGAGGAAACCCCAAAATCACGGTTTGGACTGCTTTATCTTCTTCCATCAGCCGGCGGCGCAAATTCACAATCTACGACGCTCGCTAGCATCCTAGATGCCAAATATAAAGGCGGGCGCCCGTCTCTTACCGCGAGGATGCGCCTTGCCCACAAACTCGCATTGTGTCTGCAACGGCTGCACACTTACTCGTGGGTGCACAAGTCGCTACGGCCGGAAAACGTCCTTTTATTTCCGTTGGACAACGACCTATCCAATATAGAGAAGGCATTTGAGGATCCGCGGCTTGTTGGCTTCGAATACTCACGGCAGGAGTCCGACTTTTCCGACCAGTTTGGAGAATCTGAGATTAAACGAAACATCTACCGACACCCGACTCGCTGGGGACAACCGACCAACCGATTTGAGAAGATCCACGATATGTACGGTATGTGACCTCCGTCCCGCAGACAGTATTGGAACAAGGAGTGCCGTACTGACAAAAACCTGCTATGTAGCCCTAGGCGTCATTCTTCTGGAAATCGGCCTTTGGTCTCAAGCGGATCAGCTCGACAACGGGGCCCTAGTTGCCTCTAGTATGGCCCACAGTCCAGTCGCTGTGCAGAGCAAGCTTCTCAAGCACGCGCAGGTCCGGCTGGGATTTTACGCCGGCGATGCATTCCGCGACGCCGTGGTTGCTTGTCTTAGTGGCCAGTTCCGTGAAACAAACATCACCGAGGCTTTTTCTGGGCTAGTAGAACGGCTCGAAGCAGCAGGAGGAATTTTTTGACTTGGGTCGGCGGCCGTTGACAGAGTCGTGGGTGAGCACTGATTTGTGAATACCCTTTTCGGTCAAACTTGCCAGATCTGCGCGATTGGAGGAATATCGTTACGCGTCTGAGCTTGAGTGCGGCATTTTTGCCATTAGTTAGAATACGCAATCGAAGCTAAAGGAAGCGAAGGGAATGAGGAGGTAAATCAGAATCGCGGCGAGGGGCTGAAGCTACTGGCTGCCCGCGATGCTGGCATTTGAGGAGGTCCTCACGACACGAGGTTCAGCCAAGAGGCAAGACTCCCTCGCAAACATCTTCGACGAAGTCGGCGATCATATCCGATCTATAGCTGGGGACGCTTCGTTGCTCTGCGATTCGAAAAACATTCGATTCGAAGCTCTCTCCCCGACCACGTAAGGAGCGATGACACTTCAGTTCGAGATCCGCGGGCCGGTACAAGAGAGATGGTTGCTCAGCTAGTGAAAAGAGTGAGCCAATCACTACCAAACAGAAGAGTTAGATCGAATGCCCGAGCATAGCGCGTGCCCTCGCGCGAACAGGAAGAATCACTATTCATCCAGCAGGCAGACACGTTGCGGTCTAGCGGGAGCGCTAGTGTCTAGCTACCTGGAGCCGATTATACTTCAGGCTCGTCCCTAACAGAATCCCCTCTCGACATGAAGCACGATAGAGCGACTCTCTATTCGAGGTTCATTTGACCATTAACTAGACGATCACGCAAGGCAGACTTTTTGGGCATCAGAAATAATAGATAAGTCGTCGCCGATGTTATATAGAATAAATATTAGCCCAGAAGAGAATTCAGATCTTCTTCCACAAGTACAAGCCGGAGACGTGCTAATACCTCGCGCTTCAGGTCTAATGGTTCATACTTCTGACCCAACCGCGAGGATATATATAAGCGGTTGTGGTAGATGAAAGTGGGTGGCCGAAAAAGGGAGGGCTTCACCATGAGATTAAAATAAAGAAAGAAAGAAAAAAAAAGAAAAGGGTGTGTATCTATCTCTGTATGCGTAGGAGATGCTACACCTTTATTTCAATTTTCGTTCTAAAAGCCCCCGGAGCCCCAGTGTTGGCGGAGGTCAATGTTGAAGGTTGATACAATAAGCTCCCTACGAGTAGACGCGCCGGTACTTTGTAAAGGTGTCAAGACTTTAAACTGCTCGAGTATGAGGTAGAAAAAAAATGAACAATGCTGTTCAATTAGTATACCCAGTTTTTACAGTTATGTAACTTTTTAAAAAGAGGGCTTATATTGAAAGAAAGGAATAGAAAAATAAATGAAGTGGAGACCACACGGGAGACGACTAACATCAGACCGCATGGGGGAGAAGAAGGGGGAGAAGAAGGGGGGAAGAGAGAGGTGGCCCTTAGCGAAGCTCGTTCGCATGGAGCCACCTAGATCTTCCAAGAGGCTTAAAGATCAAAAGTCTAGTCGCGCGACCCGAAAGGAGAAAGACCAACTTTCTTTCCTAGTCGATGCCAACACAAACGGCGTAGCCAAGCCAGAGACCAGAGCAATCCCCACCCACCTCAGGGTTCCACAAGTAGAATTCCTCTGCAGGGATATTGTAGGCCGTGTAAATCGCCCAACAGCCGTCACCAGACACAACCTCGTGCCACCGGGTGCAGTAGTTGACCGTTCCCGGCTGCGTGGGGACCGGAGGCCCACCCGAGGTCGACGTTGCCGGCGGGGGCGTAGCGGTGCTTCCTGGTGCGGCTGAAGTGGTGGTCACCTCCGGTGGCGGCGGGCACTCGTCCGAGGTGCCGATGCAGACCCACTTTTCGTGGTCCCCTTCTACATCCATGCCAGAAAACAGCGCGGTCTCGCAAGTGCCGTTGGAGAGCTAGGGGTTCAGAGCTATGAAACGCGGAACGGTGAGTTTAAAGTCTTGGGCGACGTCCTCACAAGTGTAGTCTGTCCCCCCGTTAGCAAGTACATATATAACGGTGCCCGGCCAGTTTTGCGGGTTAGGTGAAAGGAGGGAGAAAAACACTTACACCCAACCATGGGAGATGCCACGTAGTTGTAACAGGTGCAATCTGGATCGGTTCCCGGAACAATGTCTCCCAAGGTGTACTCGGTCAAGCAAGGCGACGAAACGATGTTAGGGTATTCTGTTGTGCCACACCCGTTACAGTTAGCAAAGTGCTGCATTAATCTGTCTCGCTCAACGAACGACAGGCAAGGGAGGCGGAGAGGTTTCGGCCAAATATTGTGATTTCCCCCGCCCTTTCTTCCAAGTTATAGTATCGGACTTACCTCGCATGTTCTTAGCAACACAATACCGGTAATCGGGAAGGAGGGCGCACGAAGTCCCACCCATCCCTCCAGGTGACACTTACTACGGGGATGGTTGCGTATCTAACTGTGATGCACAAGCGGAGTGCGGCCAGCACGCTGCTGTTCCTGGAAAAGAGTGTCCGCTCAATGTCTGGTAAGTTTAGGATGCTGATGCCCATCTCTGATAGCCAAGTTGTCCTTGGTTGCCCATCTACTCTCTCCAAGTCACACCAAGACACCCAATTTCTTCCTAACACCACAACCCCGGCATGCAGCTGTAGTGAGTTCGGATTTTGCGGTACAACGGCAGAGTTCTGCGGTACGGGATGTCAGAGTAACTGCGTCACGCACCCCAAGCCACCGGGCGGCTCGCCCAAAGGCCGTACCCTCTCTCGGGGTAAGCTCATATCCCACATCCCGTCTCTGATAACTAGTTTCCAGGTCCCAGAGGAGATCTGAAGGCGTCTCAGCTAGCTTTGCTTTGTTCGACAAGTCATCGGATATTACGAGGCCTGGAGTGATCGGTCTAAATGCCACCAAGTGAGCCCCAAGGACCTGCCCCGTAAGTCCATTTTGCTTCCCATCCTTCTCCCTGGATGCCGTCCTATAACTCCATAGTTTGCTCTTCATTCTTCTAATGCTTTGGAAATGCAGTCAAGGCTCTGACCCACCTCAACTATGCCTTCGCTTTCATCCACCCAACCACATTTCAGATAGCAACTATGGATGCGGCCACTCCTGGATCACTGTTCGGCGACGTGGCCGATCTCAAGGTAGATTATCCTGAGCTGAAGATCTATCTTAGTATCGGAGGATGGACCTTTTCAAATGATAATACGGTCACTCAGCCTATTTTCGGTAATATCGCGGCGAGCGATGCTAACAGGAAGACCTTTTCTTCTAGTCTTCTCCATTTCCTCGGCACATACAACTTTGATGGTGTCGATATCGATTGGTATGTATCCCTACCTTCATAGAAGCATCAATGGCTAAGATTACAATGTTTCTAGGGAATACCCGGGTGCAGATGATCGTGGAGGCCAAGAGAGGGACGTCGGCAACTATGTCCTACTCTTTAAGCAGATCCGCAAGACCTTTGATGGATCTGGACGTAAGCTCGGACTCACCTTCACGATTCCGTCTTCGTACTGGTATCTCCGGTGGTTCGACATGAAGGGCCTCCTCGAATACGCCGACTGGGCTAATCTCGTAAGTATCTGATATCTAATATGTTTTATCTCTCTCCTGTTACAATCTTGCAGTCGTGCTTGTCTAACTAAGCGCCCAACTTTCTGTCTAGATGAGCTACGATCTCCATGGTACCTGGGATGGCGATAACCCTATGTGAGTACTTGAATACTTGAATGATTCCACACTCCTAACTACCACATCAGCGCTAATACCTACCTCCCCGGAACCAACGAATAGCGGAAACAAGGTACTGGCTCATACGAACCTCACAGAAATCGAGCTTGCTGCGGAGCTACTCTGGCGTGTTAGCGTCAAGCCATCCCAGTTGGCTCTTGGCTTCGGATTCTACGGCCGTGCCTTCACCCCCAAGAACCCTAGTTGCAAGACACCCGGCTGTCCATTCTCCAGAGGTGCTAAGCCAAGGCCGTGTACCGATACCAGTGGCTACCTAACTTACTATGAGGTGAAGGAGATTTTGGAGAAGAACCCCAGTATCCAGGTCATTCACGACCAGAAAGCTGCCGTGAAGTATATGTCCTGGGACACCAACCAGTGGATTTCATTTGATGATGAAGACACGTTCCAACAGAAGATCGAATGGGCGAACGATATTGGGTTCTCAGGCTCGCTCATCTGGGCCTCCGATTTGTGTGAGTCTCTCTTTGTCTCTGTTCATACATCCCTCATATCCTGATGAGGCCGCTGACTTGGATCTAACTTGTTTCTGCGCGGAAAATATGTAGACGACTATGAGTTTACGGCGCGTTCCGCTCTCACTGGCAAGGAGCTCAGTCCATTCGATAAGCTCCCCATCTAAAACAAAAAATCACAATGGGTGGTCGAAGAGCCCGCTAAAAGGTGTTACCGCCAAGAAGTCTGTCATGACATGGACGACCCTGAAGCCTCTAGCTGCGACCCCGGTTACACCAGCGTTGGATTCGATGCGCAGACATGTAACTGGAAGGATAAAAAGGCAAGTGAGAAGGGTGGAGAAGGAGAACATGGCACCGTCCAACGTCGGACTTACTAACAGTTGCCATCTTGAAAATAGAATAAGAGATTTGGAAGGCGAATATGCTGTCCAAAGGATAGCCTCCCCAACTATTGTGTCTGGCGAGGAAGCGGTGGCGACTGCAACGGGCAGTGTCATCCAGGAGAGGTTACCCTCTTCGAGTCCAAGGCTGGTGGAAAGACCCATCTCGGTGATGAAAAACACGAAGTGAGACGTATCATACCTGGGTGGTGAATACCTGGGCGGCGGCTTCTGGGACAGCGAAGATGACTCCGAAGACGGCCTCTTGGAAAAGAGAAGTCCCAGGACTTATCAGATCACTCTAAGAAGACTTGCACCACTTGTACTGAAGGCCGCGGACTATCCTACAGCAGGTCCGTTCTTGGAGAAGCTGGCCCAAAGCGAAATCCCCAGGCTCCCAATAGCATGGCAGTAAGTACTAGCTTCCCACGACTTTACTCAGTATCTGGCATGCTACCCAATATAAGGGGATGTAGGCTAACCACTAATACCAACTTCGAACAGTATGAGCAAAGGCCTCTGCATCAACCCCGGGATTCAGCTATTCAACCCCTATGATCTGCTCAAGAACGCTGCCTTCCCAAGTAATGCGCCAAGGATGGCTACAGAACACCCGATGGAGATTCAGCTCATTAAACAATTCGTCGAGGTGGTCGTAGCGGGAGTTCTCCCTTCCGGAGCAAATACCAGCACCACTGCCATTGCCGAGGAAGTTCTCTCTTTCGCCTGGAACACAGCAGCATCACGGACAAATTTACCGTCTATCGGAGAAGAGAATAACATTCCCACCATGCTCGGTGACCGGTTTGCTCAGGCCGTCGGATCCGACAAGAACACCTACCCCTTTTTATTTCTCCAGCAGTCTATGAACTCGAAGAAGGGCTTGTTATTCAGAGGCTACAAAATGCTCGGACAGGGCAAGATCACTACACTGGTAGACCAGCTCAAAAATGCCGAATCAAGAAACATAGGCGCAGATATCGCCAAGGCGCCCCTTCTCGAGAGCGTAAGAGAGGTAAGAGGAATTCTTCACAGATACAAACGCATGGAATTCCCCCTTAATTAGTGCCCCATGGATGACTCGCTACAAGTACCAGGCCAACAAATACCGACCGCATAAGCCCATTGGCGACAACGACCACGCAGCCATCAAGAGCTATATTCAAGACCTCGGCCTAGGCATAGAGACTACGCAACAGATAGTAGATGCGTTGGGTTGGTGGAGGAGTCGCGTCCAACCTCCCCCGTCCGCCCCGGCACCAAACGAATATCCTGAGGACTGCGAGTATTACTTTGAGCAGAGACGTTATTGCAACTACGCATCCACTGCAGCAGTGCTTCTTCTATCGCTTTGCCCAAACATCAAAACCTTCTATATAGGCAGGTCAATCCGCCGTGGCCTGTTGGAAGACTACCTCCTCCAGTCAAACTATGGCCTAGTTTCTCAACCGGCCCTTCAGAAACTGAAGCATGTAACATATCACGGGTTTGAGGACCCCCTCTACGATAGGAAGTATGATGCCGTCGAACTCCTGGATATTATCAGGTACTTCCACCGGATGCCTGAGGTAACAAGTATCTCAATGGACGCTGTGTCGGATTATCAAACAGAGCGACAACTGTTCCCGCCCAAGACCTCTACCAGTACCAAGAAGGTTCACTTTGGATATTCGGACATCACAAATGAAATGGTTGCTACCGTGGTCCGCATTCCTATTGGACTCGAGGAGCTCTCTCTATCGTTCTACGGCTTGAAGAGCACAGACGAGTGTATGACATTGGTCGATTTGGCTTTGTTGGCCAAGTCTCTCCGCCAGCACAAGGATACGCTCCGAGTATTGGATCTGGACCTGGGCTCGGCGGTCGCCGACTATGTCGAAGAATTGAATGAGGAAATGGTGGAAGAGGAACTAGAAGACGAGAAGCTATGCGATAAATACTTTCGCCTAGACAAGGCCATAAGCACAGGTCCTCTCCATCCACACTATATCGAGGACGGCCGAGAATATGGTAACAAGATTGGGAGCCTTCGTGACTATACGGCATTGACTCGGCTAAGTATCAGTATCCGAGCTATCCTTGGCGAATTCATATTTAATTCGGTAATTCTACGCAACCCTCCTGCGTTCCGCCTCGTTGATGCACTCCCTCCCAATCTAGAGTATCTTTGTCTATACGGATATGAAAAAGGGAAATGTGCGGATATGGACAGCCACGTTATGGAGCTCCTTGAGAAGAAAGGAGATCGACTACCAAAGCTGAAGGAGATACTCGGAGTGGACGAAACGGTGCCCGGGACATTCGTCAAGCCAGAGGGGTGGACAGGCGAGCTAGACGAAGAAGGCTACTGGGAGCGCGAGGTGGGCACATTGGGATGGGTGGAAGCGTAGATGTTTCTGTATTATATTCTCGGCGGGTCATGAAGCGAGTTTAAGACAGGCGACTACTTCTTCCAGTAAGCAGTTGCTCGAAGGCTGGATTAGGAACTCCCCAGCTGTAACGGCTTCGGCAATGAGACTCAGTTGTCGGTTATGTCGTAGGTCATTCACTTGAGAGAGAGGAGAAGAAAATGAAACACAAAATCAACAAGCCTAGTGTTGGCTGCCAACAAACCCTTTCTTTATAAGGCAGATACAGATAGCTTCCCAGCATATACGACCATAGCTCGCAGAATATTGAGGGTCCCGTCCGCTCCCCTGTACACAAGCTGCGAAGCGCCGGACTAGTAGTTGGGTCGGTGACGACCAGCGAATCCCCGGTGTTGTATGTTTTTTTGTTCCCTGTTCCCTTTCCCCCCATATCTTTTTTGACTATTTTGTTTAGCTTCCTTTGCACGTATTTTGGTACCGTCGTTTACTTGGATGTGGGGCGCAGGGCACAATAGACAGCCAAAATGGTAACAGGTGCTAGAAGTATCAATACTACCAAGATCCATCTGGACTTGGTGAATTGATCAACGTGTTGGAATTGTAAGTAAAGTGGGTGATCTTCATATGACAACTCGGCGTTGGCAGATGTTGCCAGCCAACTTGAGTTCTACTCCAAATACACAGGTACAACTCCGTGCTTCAGCATCTGCCTTCATATCGACGAGGCGGATGAGCCGTTGACTCCAACCGATCCCACTCAAACTCAAAAGAAGGTGCAATTTGACACAAACCAAAACCCTCAAAACCTCACGGTTGCACCGCGTTTGCTTGATGTTGCTCTGCTGCGACCGCTCTTGGTGGGATGAAGTTGAGACGGGAGCACGTGCTGCGTGCTCTAGAGGACGGGCGGCAGTGACATTCGCAGATCGGTGGCGCTCGCATTGACATTCCGACTGAGATTGTTGCCCTGACATCATTGGACCAGCAGCTTCTCCATCTGTTCCATTCTGCCCCAAAACATTCACCGCCCGCTTTTTTACCATTTCCATCCACAAAGCGAATCTGAACAAAGCACACGGGCAAAACAAGAGGAGACTTTGTTGGCTTCGGCTTGTTTCGTGACAGCGCGGCGATGAGTGAGAGCGGGCCAGCCATGCAGCCGCCTAATGTCCCTGGGCCTGCGATGGAGGTTGATGCTGGTGGAGAGGAGCCAAAGTATGGTGGCTTTACGCGATTCGAGATAGAGCTTGAGGTAAATCGCCCCTCCACTCTCCCCAATTTTCCCCTTTCCCCCTCAGAAAACAGTCCCGCCCGTCTCAACAGCTTAGAGGATCGTATTGAAAGCTAACTTGTAGGGATTTCTCTTCTAGTTCGTCCAATGTCTCGCGAACCCTTACTACCTCAACCACCTCGCCGCGCAGAAATACCTTTCCAAACCCGAGTTCGTCGCGTACCTCGATTACCTCCAGTACTGGTCGCGGCCACCCTACGTGAAATACCTTACGTATCCCGGTCCGACGTTGAAGCATCTCGAGTTGTTGCAGCAGGAGAGGTTTCGGAGGGATATACTGAGCCCGGATTTGGTGCAGGGGCTCGTGGAGGAGGGGATGAAGGCTGCAGTTGTGTGGCATGCGCAAGCTTGAGGGGGCATGCGGTGTGTGTATGTATGTGTGTATGTGCGCGTGTGTGATTTTTGGAGGAGGAATATGATACCCGAAAGACAATGATTGTTATGATGTTGGCCGCTTTTTGGAGATGTGGATTGATGGTGAAGATACTGCCTCGGATTCTACACTCTGCACCCCCGTAACCCCGAGAATCTTTCGGCGAGAATCCATCCCAATTGCCATATTAGAGATTATTCTCTGATATCCAGGCCTTATTGGCTGCATGATGTCTTCTAGGAGCTCTGCTGGACGGACTACATGTTGTGGGATCACGAGAATCTAGCGGAATGCGATTGGGAGGTGGCTTGTCGAGAAGCGATTTTTAGATGGATCGCCAAATACGTGGGCCTGGCTAAGCTGCCCGCTGCGTAAAGGTAAAGCCATGCTGGCTGGGATATTGTGAAATTGGCTCCTTGTCCAGTCTTGTTATCTCGTGGCAAGTGCCTCTGAGCATGATTCGGAATCAATTTCGGCCTCGGAACCTTGTAGCGATGTGCTTGTGCTTACTTCCTGGTGTTGTGGTGGTGGTGGTCCTACTGTGCACCCTTGCCTGTCAAATATAAGCACTAGCAAATCCTTTGAAACGAAATGTACCTCTCAGCCAGGATTCCCGTGTAGGAGTACAACATAACTCCGAGACGGTGTTAAAATGGCCAGTTCCTTCTCACGTTGCACCGCCTCCTGGATTTCTCGAACCATGCCTAGAATAGCAGGCAACCCAAAACCATTGGGGGAAATTATTCCCTCGAAAAAGGTACATGAAGGAAATGGAAGCCGTGTCGCTTCATCCACCACACGCGCATACGTGGTCCTCGTCATTCCCTACCATCCAGCCCATAATCTGGCCATCTCACCACCTCGTCGGATTGCAGTCTCTTTTGACCAATTTACAAACCATCTCTACTATCAGAAAGCTATCTTGTTTGAAACCGTTCCGGGTCTCGACCTTTCTATCTCGCTGCCGTTCAGTTCTTTCAACGAAACGTTGACGCCAGCCTCCCCGGTCTCACCATCTAATTCCCCTGGCTGGCAATCTATTTTTTATTTTCTCCCCTTTCCGAGACACGACCATCTTTCAACACCTATTGCCCTCCCCCATCGCCGTTCGCTAGCAACCTTGTTTCTCGTGCTTGGAATTGTACTTCTTCATCCTGCCGTAGTCCGATAATACGTCGACGTCTTTCGAGAAAGTATGGTGAATTAAAACCCCGTCGAGCGTCGCCTTCACCATGAGCGCCCAAGATAAAGCCAGCAAATGGGCCAAATTCAAGGCACCCAACTATGATGGCGAGGGCTGGGGAGACGACATCCCTAGTTCTCCGCCGAAACCAGCCGTATCCGAGCAGCGAAGTCCCCCTCCGACGACGACGAGTCCCGTGTATAATCTCGGTCCCGTAGCTTCCCCGCCAGCACAGACGTCTCCCACATCGCCAAATGCCCAACAGCCGACACCCTCGTCTTCTCAATTCCCACCTCGAAAGGCCAGCTTGAGCCGACGGGACGGGAGGGATCGTTCTGGGAATTCTTCGCCGGCGGAGTCGAGCAATAAACCTTGGGTTGAACAGCGATCCGCATCGCCGCAAAATAACAAGTCGCCGACGTCAGCACCGAGACCTTCGCCTTTCATCAGACCTGCCGATATATACCGCCGAATGGAAGAAGAGAAGGAGAAGGAGCGTCGATCGTTGGATTCTTCGAGGCCTAGTTTGGATAGCAACTCGCCCTCGGTCGTGGGGCGGGACACCTCCGCCGCCCCTCTCGCCAAGGCTGCATCATCCGTGCATCCTGCTGCTGGACCCGTAGCACCTTCAATTCCTGTAGCACTAGCGAGGGATGAGGTGGTCAATAGTCCGTCAACGCGCACGCTGCGACCGTCGCTTGAGCCAGTGGCCGAAAGAAAGAGTGAATACGGATTTGACTCGTTCCTAAACAAGTCAGTCGCTCCTTCCCAGTCTCAAGAGCCTCCTAGCTCGGCGGGTGTTGCTCCAGCCATTCCTGGCCTGCCTGCTTCGCCCACCTCTGCAACCTCTGAGGCGTCTCGGCGATTTTCCAGGAGTCCACAGCTTCCCGATGTGGCGCGTATGTCTGGTTTTGGCGAAGATTTCTTCTCATCTCCATCTCTAATGCCGAGTGGTCCAAACCCTCCCGTACCCGAAATTTCTTCCTCGATTGCATTTACGCAACCACCTGTGACGGTTGAGGAAGAAGAAAATCCTACGAATTCGGCTGGCACTGCGGCATCACCAGCCCAGGCGCCTTTTCAGCCGCAGCCTGCAGCCATTGACTCGCCACCCACTTCGCCGAGCCCCAGCGCAGCTGCGCAGCCCAACCCGCCGCCAGCCAACGAAAATCCTGCGCAGGCTGCCCCAGTGCGATTATCCCCCGTTTCCGAGCAAAAGTCTCCACAATCCGTGTCCATGAATGGGCATGCTGGGCTACAAATTCCAGCTGAACCCAAGGCTAACGTGGATGAGTATACTAATGCCGGCACTGGAAAGGACTCAGCAGAGCCTCCCGCATCGACCGACTTGCCTAAACCCGTCGTCGCTACGGCTGTACCTGACGCGACGGACAACGAGTCGCCGCCAACCATCGACATCACACCGATGGCTCCTCTGAACCCCATGGCATCGAGAACAGGTGACGATTTCGAGCCGATGTCATTACCCCACCGGCAATCCACATTCGATACCACCGCCTCGTCTCCCGTCAAGGAGAGCGACGTCCTTCGCGAAGAAATTATCCAGAGCCTTAGTCCCGTCGGTGGTGCTCCTCCATCCGATACCTTGCGCGTACATCAACCAAGAGATAGCGGCATCCGGGAGAGTACCTACCTCCCTGCTGTCTACGATGACTACTGGGCGTCGACAGCCGAGGACAAGGGTGACGCAGGGCTCGAGGTGGCTCCGCCGCTAGAGGCACCCGTGGTGGCACCTCTCCAGCCTAGAGCCCAATCCCCAGAAATTGCTCCTCCTCCGGCGTTAGAGCCGGCTGCGAACCTGAGACGGCGGTTTTCGTGGGAGGCGGAACCTGCGGATGAGGCCCCTCGACCCCAACTTCCTGTAGATAACTCGCAGGCTCCTTCAGTACCCGCCAACACCTCCGCCGATGTGGAGAAGACGTCGCCTGTTGTAGAGGCCACCGCTGAAACCCCGGCTGACCTCCCCACCCAACCCGACGCTTCTCGGGCTGCAGACGAGAATGCCGATAATAATGAATCCCGTCCGGATTCCCAGGGCAGCAATACCCTTAGCCCAAGTGCCGCCGCGGCGCTTGTCGGTGCCGTAGCAGCTGGTTCACCTACGGAAGGAGATCCTCGCCGGCTGTCTCTGGCTGCCGAAAAGGAAATTATACAGATGTCAACCGACGAGGTGGCGAATGATCTCTCCAGCGACCACCCTGCCTTGAAGGACCAGGCCCAACCCCAGCCCCAGCCCCAGCCTCAGCCTCGTCCAGAGACTGCCGCTGGTTCTTCGGCTTCGAAACTTGCTGGCTTCCGCGAAATCATGTCCCTGGCTACGCCTCAAGACCGGATCCAAAAATTCAACGAGACACGCTCCCATTTTGCTACCATGGAACAAGGTCTCGCTGACTGGATCCTTACTGTCCGGTCGCACCCCGACCACGCCAATGTCTCAGCAGTATTCCAGGCACCTACACAGATGGCCGTCGCCTCCGGAGAGCCAGGCGTAGTCCGTGTCGCTTCGCCAACCGGCGCTGGACCCAACCAACACTCCCAGCAACCCTACTTCCAGCAGTACCTTAATACCAGCTCGTCGCATGCTGGCGCACCGGGAGGCCATTCCCACACCGCGGCCTCGGGATCTCATGGCCATCACGGTAACGATTTTAGACACTCGAGCCAACAAATGGGTACTAAGAGCAAGGAACTGCTTCTAGCTGCAGGAAAGGCAGGAAAGGGACTGCTTAGCAAGGGGAAGAACAAGCTCAGAGGATCTACTGGGGATAAGGTATTTCTTTAATTGTTTTTTCTCCCTTTTTTCTAGAGAGCACGTACGGTCCATTCTTCATGTTTTTTTCTTCCCTTCTTGTATGGAACTTGTGATCTTTCCCTTTGCACATATGCTACTTACACTCACTCACAGTTGTTTTCATCCCTTGCATTCTTTTGTCCCTTTTTTCACTCCTCTCGCTTCACTGCACTTTCATGAACTAGCCATCTACGCTAGTTTAGATGGATGGCTATGATATATTTTTTTTTCTTCTTCTATATTGGGGAGACAGGGGGGAAAACTACAAAAGAGACGTAATGTATATGCCGGTCTAATGATGAGATGGCACATGAATTTTAAGGCTATTTTGTTTCTCTTATCGAGGGTTTTATTAGGTCTCACTTTTGTATCCCCGAGATTCCCTCATTCTCTATTTTCATCCTCACGCCACTTTTGTCACTTCCAATTTTTTTTTTCTGAAACCAAAAAAAGAACAGACCAAAAAAGCAAAAGAAGAGAAACACGAAAACAGAAACTCCGCTTTTTGTGCAACAGAATGTTTTATTAATGGTTCTTGTTTGTCTGTAGCAGAACGAGTCTTCTCCGCCCCCGCCCACCCAACCTTATCCCGTTAAGACCCAACCCGATAGGCGCACCTCGTGGGGCATCAAGTTTGGCACCGGCGCCAAGGCTAGTCCTCATCCGGAGAGGGCCGGCCAACCACCACCACCGCAGAACACTGCCGCCACCGATCCGAACCATCCGGGAGCCGCGCACCAACAACAGCAGCAACTACCGCCGATCCTTCCGCCGCCACCGGGTCCGAGCTTCGCGAACCCGGATCTCATCTCGCCTGTGTCGGAGTTTAACTCGAAGTCTTCCTCGGCGGATGGCGATGACGTCTTTGCCGTGCAGGCTCCGGGACAGGGTGCTGGTGGTTCGCCGAAGACGCCGCCGCCGATGGGGAGGTCGAGGTGGGTTCCTGTTGGGCAGAGTCCGTTGGCGCAGAGGAATAGTCCTGGGGAGGAGAGGAGGGATGGTCCTAGTGCCACGCCAACGAGGTCGAATCTCAATGCTAAGAAACGAGCGAGCGATACTCCGTCGGAGGACTGGGTTGTTGTCTCACCTCAACAGGAGTCTGGGCAGAACGGGGATGGTGGTGTTCCTGTGCAAGCGACTGCCGGCGTTCGGGAAGAGTCTGATGTTCCTCAGCGGCAGTCTTCGTTTATTGGGTTGCCTCCTATTCGCCGATCTTCTACCTTTGGCGTTGGCCGACTCTCCTCTGAGTTTGCAGAGGAGAGTGCCGATGCAGCTCCGGCTCTGCCTGAAAACAAGGTGGGTGATGCACCTGCCGTCCCGCCCGTGCCAGAAGATGAGGTCCTCGCCACGGCCCTGGAGGGCCAGACATTAGGAAACGATTATAGCCGGTCCGACGAGGGAATTTTGGATAAGGGCAAAGAGTTGGCCGAGCGATCACCCACTCCGCAGCACGCGGCTCTCGCACAAGACGCCGCCGTAGCTCAACCTCCTCAGCAGGTTCCCGCTCCGCCAACCCTGACGCCGCCCCTCGAGAACCACGCCACCATGGAGCAGTCCTCGTCCCTCGCCGTGCCTGGTCCTTCGCTCTCGCGTAATCTCCCGCCTGCCATAACTGGCAATCCCATCCAATTGCTACCACCTGGCGGTGGCCAGTGGAACTTGCAGGAGTCGCATCTCTCGGAGCCGTTGATCTCGCCTTCGAGGAAGCGGCCCTCGAGCTCGGCGTCTCAGACGCCGTCGTTTGTAGGGTACGATAAGGAGACGGGCGTTGGTGGGCCTTCTAAGGATGAGTCGAGTGATGAAGATTCGGGCGATGAGAATAACGGTGTGATGTTGGCGAAGGAAGAGTCTGCGAAGGTTGAGGAGGAGGAGCAGAGACGGGAAGAAGTGCCTGCTGTGGGTGTGTCCTCTGATGTTGCTGCTTCTCGTGCCGTGCCGGCAAATTCCGAACAGCCTACGCCTGTGGCGCCAACAGTCGCCGTTGAACCTGCTGCCGCCCCGACTAGTGCTGTCCCGCCGAGTGCTGAGCCAGTGAATGCTACACAACCACCGATCGCCGCTCAGCCAACAAATATTATAACACCTGCCGGCGCCGCTATGCCTCCACCTCAGCAGCCCACCCTCGCTAGGCCCCAAGGCCCCGATCGATTTAGTTCCACACCTCCGATATCCGCGCACCGATATCCGAACCTATTTTTGCCAGGCCAGCCACGTCAGGGACAACCGCAACCGCATATCTACAACCAGCCTGTCCAGGTACCCGGCCAGCCTTTTGTTCAGGGCCAACCCAATGTCTACGGACCTGGTGGTGCTCCCCTTCCTCCTGGCGCACGACCCCCATCTGCCGGAGGCGAATCGAGGCGAAACTCTGGCCTCTTCAGCCAAATCGGCGACCGTATTACCCGTGTCACCTCGCGGCCCTCGTCCCAAGTCGGACCCAAAGCGCCAGGTGAAGCAGCAGGAGACTCCGGTTCCGTAGCCAGCGTCGCGACCGGAGAGGCCGCAGCGGGGCGAGAACGACGCCGCTCGAGCTTCTTCCTCAACCTCAAGAGCTCCAACACTGGCGGCAGCGGCGACGCCCCACCGCATAGTCGGGACAGCATGATTGCGCATTCGCCGTCTACTATGGACCAGAGGAGCCCGGCTACGCCCGACATGCCGCCTCCGGATAGGAAGCGGCTATTCTTTAGTAGTGCTTCCAAGGCGAATAAGCCTGTCGAGGCTAGGCCGGCTCAGGGCGGTCCCGGGAAGTTTATTCCTTCGTTTTCGAGGTCGTCTACGGCGGGTCTTGAGGGCGAGGGGGGTAGGGATCCGAAGCAGCCGCGGTTGTCGAGCTTTGGGGGGCTGTTTAGGCGATCTACTGGGCTGCAGGAGGGTCCGGCGCGACAGCAACAGCAGCCTCAGGTATACCAGCATAATAAACCGGGGACCCCTAATTCGATGGCGTCGTCCATCCCGGCTCGTCCCGGAACTGGGCCACCCGCGTCACAGCAGCATCATTCGCCGAGCAACTCTACGCAACTCCCTGCTGCACCATCGCCGCAGAGTACCGGAGGTGCCTCCGTGGGACCCCAGCCTCAGGTGCGCGGTAGGAGCGGAACGACGGGATCGCTGCCTCATGCACCCGTTGGACCTAGTCCACTCAGTCAGCAGGCTCGTCCTGTCGGAGCTCCCGGCTCTATTCCTGTTCCTGTACCTGGACCCACTCCCTCCCACGATGAGCGCGGCAGGAGGGTTTCTGGTGCAGGGGCTTTCTTGTCGAATATCTTCCATTCGAGATCGCCTTCTAAGCCGAAGGAGAACAGACTCCCTGGTCCGGCGGCGCCGGGTGTATTCCCTGGGCAGCCGGGAGGCCCTCCAATCGGACAGATGCCGTATGGGCAGTTTGGACCTGGACCTGGGCAGGTGCCGCCTGGATATCGGGGACCGACCCAGGGGCAGCAGGCTGGGGTGTTTGTGCAGGGTGCTGGTGGCGTACCTGGTGGTGTTCCTCCTGGCTTTATTCAGCAGCGGCCTGGGCCTGGATTGCAGCAGGGGCTTCAGCCAGGCCAGCCTGCTCCTGGACAGTGGGTTGGTGGGCCTGTGTATCAGCAAGGTCCCGGGCTCCAGCAGCTGCAGCCGCAGCAATTGGGCCAGCAGGCTGGACAGGTATCTACCCCGCAGCAAGGACCTACGCCCGCCCTTCAGCAGGGACCAACTCAACAGAGCTCTGTTATTGCTCCGGCAGTAGTTCGTCAACAGAGCCCGGTCAACGGACAGGGACCTATCGCGCTGCCTGGACAACAACAGCAACCCACAGGTCTACGAAAACCCGTCAACCAGCAGGGACAGGTGCTGCCTCCTATTCTTCCTGCTCCGGCTGGCGCACCGGGCCAGATGCAGGACTGGAGGCCCGTTGCTGTCCAGCAAGGACAAGAACAAGCTGGACCAGAACAGAAGTCGTTGCAGGCTGAAGTCCAAGTTAGACCTGCAGAGCCGGCCAAGACCGAAGCCAACCAGGAGCTCGTTATTGCTCGTAAAGAAGTTACTGGTGCGGATGGAAATGTGTCTACTCCTTCTCCGACTGTTGCGCCTGCCGGCGAGATCCGGGCGAGGAGTCCAGAGGTTGCCGCACCACAGCAGGTAGAGTCTCAACCAGCCAGCGTCAGTCAAGACACAAACCCGCCGTTCCAAGGGACTGTAACAGTCACTACTCCTCTCGTCTCTCCAGTCCCTCATTCTACCAAGGAGCAACGACCTGCCTTCGTCGCGGCTGCCGCCCAGGCATCTGGAGTTTCATCGCCCACCCCATCAGTACCGACCCCGCCTCAGCAGCATGCGACCGAGTCCACTCGCAGCTCCCAAGTCCAAGTTCACAACCAACCAGCATCCAGCGGCGCCTCAATCACCTCCGTCCCCAGCAAGCCTCGAAGCCCTCCTCCCGCGCCGTTCGAACAGCAGCAGCCATCCGATTTGCTGGGCATCAGGAAGACGGCATCTCCCATCGCGGGCCAGAGCCCGTCTTCCGCTTCGGGAGCAGATGCTGCTACCGTGAGTCCGCCGCAGGTACCGACTCATTCGGTTTCGCCTTCTCAGACTCCTGTGTCGCAGGTTTCGCCTTTGGTTAGTCAGGGCGGGTTCGTGGCGGGGCAGACGCCGCCGCTTGGGCAAGGCGTACAGCTGGGAAGGACTACCACTCCGCAGGGACAGCCTGTGCCTGTTGCTCTGGCTCAGCAAGCCCCTCCTCCTCAGGGCCAGCAGGTTGTGCAAGCGCAACGAGTTACGCCGCAGGGTCCAACAATCCGGCCCGTCCAGCCTATATCCCAGGGTCAGCGGATACCACAGGTCCAGCCTTCCCCTCAAGGTCAGCCAATCCAGCCTCTTCATCAACCAGTGCAACCGGGCCAGCAATTCTACGGACAGCCGATTCCCGGACAGTGGAGGCCTGGGCCTGGCCAACCTCTACCAGGCAGCGCGCAATATCCGGGCCCGCCGGCACCCTGGGCCGTTAACCGCACGTCTACGCAGACGTCTACTGCTTCTGCTCCCCAGCAAGGTGCCAGTGTTCCGCCTCAGTTTAGGCCCGGACAGCCACCATTTGTCCATCAGCAGACCGCGCCATCTGAAGGAAGTTCGAAGTGGTACAGAGCCAGCGCGAGTCCTCAGCATGCACACGCCCCGGCGCCATCTCCTACGCAAGGCGCCAAGCCCGAGAGGTCGTCTATGAAGTCGTTCTTGAGCGCGTTTAAGAGGTCATCTAAGAACCCCGAGCCGCGACCGCAGCAGGCGCCTCAGGTTCAGGGGTATCCTCATGGTCATCATCCTGGGCAGGCGGGGCACCAATTTGTGTATGGACAGCCTATTCCCGGTCAACCTGTTCCCGGTCAACCTATACCTGGTCAACATGTGCCTGCACAGCTTGCTCGCCAACCTGCTGGGACTTCGGGCCCTGTTCAAGTTGGCCCAGGACAGATGTATCCTCCTGGGTTTGTACCCCAGCCTGGCATGTATGGACGACCGGTTCCTGGGATGCAGTACGGTGTTTCCCCTCAGGGACCTCAGCAGCAGCCCCAGCAGCAGTTGTTTGCTCCCGGACAGCCACAGCGTACTGTGTCCGGTGGTGTCATGACGTTGTCATCCCAGCAACAACAACAACAGCAGCCGCACCCTGGTATGTATGCACCACCACCACAAGCGGGGCAACAACACCCTGTGCAGCAGGCACCTCCTCCTTCGGGACCTTCGCCGCTAGCACAAGGTGCCGACAGGTCTCCCCCACCTCAAGGACAATATCAGCTGCTATACAGGCTGAGCATGGGGTCTACGTCCGCTCAGGGATCGCCGGCCACGAGTGCTCCTTCTCGACAGACTTCTATCCAGTCGGGCCATAATCAGGTTCAAGTGCCACCCCAGCCTCAGCCGCAGCCGCAGCAGCAGTCTGCTGGTCCCCACCTGAGATCGCCAAGTCAGCAAAGCGAGGTTCATCCTGCGTTGAGGGAGGGTGGAGCGATGGTATCGCCGCCGCCGCAGCAGCAGCAACAACAACAACAACAACAACAACAACAACACCAGCAAGGTATTGTCCCGCAGGCCACCTCCTCGTCGCCCGTCAACGGAGGTGTTGGCAGTGTGGTGCAGCCAACCATCCCACCACAGGCTGGCATTCCTTCTGCTCTCCTTTCTGCCGGTGGCCCTCCCGCAGTTAGCGTGACACCCACGCCGGCGGTAACCGACGTTAACAAGCCCCTACCACTGCCACTTCCGAATCATCACCTTGCGCCAGAGCGTCCGATTAGCGGAGTCAGCCAAGTTTCGACAGACAGTCCAAGATCGCAGTCGCCGTCACAGGCACAACAGCCGGGCGGCGATCCAAAGATGGCTCCTCTCGGCGGTCACAACAGGAACGTGTCGCAGATGACGACGACAAACGATGAGAGCGGCGTACCGGAGGATGTGGGAAGCGCCAAGCCCACTACCACCCCGATTGACGGAGCTGACAGGGCGAAGCAGCTTACTGTCGATACGGCTGCTGCTGTTGTTACGAATCGGTTCTCGCAGGATGATCTGTACAATGCCACGCCTAGAAAGCTACCTGATGGCTCGGCTACTGAAGAGAAGAAGGTTGAGCCCACAGCCGTAGCGGTGCTAGCCAAGGAGGAGACGCAAGATACGATGCAAGCCACGCAGGCAACCGATACTACTCAAGCTACTACTTCTACCACTGATGGCCAGGCCGTAGTTACACAAGCCACAGACGTCACAGAGGCAGAGGAGGAGTCGGACGGGGACCCGGCTCTCAAGGAGTGGAAGGCCGCGCAAGAGGAGAAGAGGCAGAAGATGCTCATGGAGGCGCAGCAGGAGAAGATTTTGGTGGAGGGCCAGGAGGGATTGCCCGGGGGTGATGTGGATGAGGATCTGCCGCAGATGAGCGCGACGAGTTATCCTGGGCAGGAGTGGAATCCTTATGCGATGGGGTATGAGTTTTATTATAGCCGGGATTGAAGAGAGATCTCGTACACGAGAATGGAGAGATATACACACAGAGAGAGGGAGAGACGATAATGGTTTTTTCTTCGAGGATGTTGTTCATTTGTTCTTTTTTGCTTTCGTTTTATATTGTATCGAGAAGATACCCTTTTTTTTTTGTTTTTTTTTTGTCATATTTGAGATGTATACATAATAGTTAGTTCCTTGGAAGGGTGTTGTCATGGCGGAAAGGTTAATCGTAGTCTCACAGATCAGATTTTGACATAGATCAATGCTGTTACTACTTTGGAGGAGAGTGCCTATGATGTTTGATTCGAAGAATTTATGTGACGAGGGCTGGGCCGAGGCGGGAACGTATCTATATTTGTAGATCATCTAAGTCTAACAACTACTGGAGATGTATTGGAGCTAAGATGAACGAATCGTAGCCTCAACATGGTCTCGGCCGATATCTTTGCATTCAGAAGTCACCCGGCAAAATCGATGAGCGAATGGGTCGGATTGACATCGATGGCTCTAGAGGCGGGGCAGATAGAATTCTCAGCATCCTCTCTCAGCGATGATTGTTGAATTGCCCGGTAAAACCTCAGGTGTTCACGTTGTGAGCTTTAGTTACGGTTGCCGCTGATCGTGTCAATTGACAGGATATTAATGAGTTAGAATTGCCAATATAATCAAGCATCTTCCTTCTAGTGCCCACAGTTCACATCCGTCCTTACAAGGACTTATCCGCTCTCCCTGTTCCCGCCCACGTGTTGAGACTCCGTGACTGCACATATTATTGTCCTCTAGGTAAACTAGCAAGTGGAAATTGTTGGTTGGAGGCTTAAGGCGAAGGAGAAGGGGG
>SJVG01000575.1:0-24851 GCA_034774675.1 Scedosporium minutisporum
GGGCTGATCGCACACTCGATGGACTGGAACGTACCAAACCTTGCATCTGCTCCTTGTCGAGCGGGCTCATGGGCGGCGGTTTTGCAGCCATTGTGTGACGTTTAGATGTCGTGGGTTTCCGACGTAAATAAGATGAAGGTTTTACAAAGGGAAGGCTGTGACCTGGACCAGGAAAAGGGAGCGCCGCAGTTGGAAGCTGGCTCACACCACTACCAGATGCTGAAGCTACTGGAGACTGTGTGGTGGGGCGAGGATCGGGAGCATCATGTGCACCTAACGACGATGTTTGGCGCCTGGAGGATCTGTCGCGGTCGTTGCTGTCGTGTCTGAGGTGCGGTTGCTGCTGGGGGGTTGACTGTGTGGTCAGCGCTGTCGGAGTCAAAGAGTCAGGTGTTTTGTGTGTGTGCGGGTGCGTTCTGAAGTGACCAGGCCGGGCTAGGCTCAACGTTATCTTGCGGTCGAGACACCAGCGGCTCAAATTGATGAATGTGTTGTGTTCTTGCGTGTGGTGTGTCTATGTAGAGGAGCTGTGTTGAAAGGGGCCAAATCGAGCAAGGCTAGAGGGGAAGGAAAATGCATCAATTCCAAACGGATTTTACGAACCAAGTTTGAGAGGAAGCGACTATTGTCTGAGGTGTTGGTATCGGGCCTGGAGTTGGAGTCGGGAGTCGAGATGCTTGTCCTGC
This sequence comes from Scedosporium minutisporum, assembly GCA_034774675.1. NCBI lineage: Eukaryota > Fungi > Ascomycota > Sordariomycetes > Microascales > Microascaceae > Scedosporium > Scedosporium minutisporum. The sequence continues at coordinate 687 of SJVG01000575.1, forward strand.
TGCTGGGACCTGGACCACCCATGGTAGAAGCCGGGGTGCTAGGATCGCTGCCGCTAGAGGCCATGGTGATTGAAGGGGGCGGGGTTCGTGGTGCTCTCCAGTGGTTGTTTCTGGCAGTACGAAGTATCGTCGAATTTGATCGGGCGAATGGGGAGAGAGGGGTTGGGCTTCACCAAGACATCAATTTCTATGAAGTAGTGTACGAAGTACGTGCTATTAGCCCTGAAGGGGTCGTAGCTTCCCAGAAGCAGAGGTCGTAGTCGCCTGTGGCGCGGGGGACAAAAAACCACTCCCGGCTTCCGGGGCAAATTACTCACAGATCAGCGATGTCGTCACACTCACACACCAACCTATTCCCAGCCAGGCTAGGAACACGCTACGATTGTTTCGACCCTCAAGGAGAGGTTGGAGAGACAAATAGATTTTGGCAGGAGACTGGTCAGGCCTCGGTGTGAGAAAAAGGAGAAAGAAGGAAAGATTAAAAATAAAATAAAAAAGAGAGAGGATCAAGGACGTTAAGAATTAATCGAGACTGACACAAGCTCCACCTTTTTTCAGGATTGTGATGGGTGGTGGACAGACAGGGAACTTAACTGTCTATTTCTCGAGGTCTCGCGAGCATGGCGGCGGGTCCTTTCCAGATCAAGATTTGATGTTGTATTGATTGATTTCCTGCGTTGCCTATCTTCTTCCCTACAGGCGCTGTGCCTTGATTCTTGCTTGATCTTGCTAAGTTAGCGGAACAGGAACAAGGAAGATGGATTGCTCCCTTCTCAGATGCTTCTTGGCGCCGTTCCAGACTCCCGAGAGGCAGTGAGGTTTCACGCTATTCCATAGCACGCTACTTCGTAGGCTTGCTTCCACCCTTAGCTGGTAGTGTCTAGAAAGGGTGCAGATCGGCGACCATCGATTTTTTGATTCTTTGGGAGGCTCAGTCAGGATGCCAACATGCGAAATAAACTACGACCTCATCCTTCGTCCCGCCTCTAGTGTATTTGATCTGGATCCGACATGAGCCCACAGCTGCACAGCCTGGCGTGGGGTGTGGGTGGGTGCCTATGATGTGTAAATTACAGAGCTTGGCGAATGTGCTCATGTTCTCCACTGCCACCCATCAATTCATCACCACCGATGCCAAGGTTCAATGCTAGCCTCGAGGGACCGTGGGCAGCAACGAACCCAAAGATGTGCCCTAAGCTTCACCGGACCCCTTCGTTCTCGCCAATCAAGTGAATTCAATATTGCTTTCCTACAAGACCCAAGGTTTATGTTTGGCCTTCTTGGATGATGATCTCGGTCCACCAGCAAGTCGATTCGATGCCTCGCGTGTTATAATCTAGGCTAGCATAAAATATTCTGGGATTGATGTGTTGGCTGGTCCCTACTTTCCACTTATCCTGCGTCTCTTAGGCATTCTTGAAATGGCGAAGCACTCAATACTTCGTACGAAGTACATATAAATCGCCTGCACTGTTGCCATCTTCAACAAGAATCACATGTTCCGAAGCCACTCAATGACCACAATAACTTCGTCGAGCCGGTGCTGGACCAAAGCCGCTTGGCGCTTTCTATGTAGTTGAATTGTATACATATCGTCTAATTAGTGGACTTGATCTCCGTCAGTAATAGTATAATTTACGAATCTGCACCATGCCCGAGCAGTGTAGATAGACTCGAGTGAAACGTGCCGAAGACAAGAGAGAAAAAGCAAGTTTGACAGGGTGCTCTACACTATAATAACAGGCCTTGCCCGCTTGGTATGTTCTGCATCTTGAAGCAAGCGCCCCGTATTACACCTCGTTCGTCCCTCCCTTCTTGAGCTTGAACAGCTCCAAGAGAGGATCTGTTTACGGGCGGTTGGCCGGAGTGCTGTGACCCAATACATGGAGAAGATCATCGATTGGCCCCTTTCAAAGCACTACCCCGTAATGTCGAAAGAGTTGACGAAGCGGTCGCTCACGTATGTGTGTGTGTGTGTGTGTGTGTGTGTGTGTGTGTGTGTGTGTTGGTCGATGCTGGATGATGCGAGGTGAAGGAATGAATACGAAGTTTGATCTGTGGTCTTAAAGCTGGGCACCCGCCAACTGTGGGATTGTGGGACAGTGTCTGCAAATGTTCCACAAGGATTACCACGCGTAAGAATATCAATCAAATTGATGCTTGCCTGGAGTAGGCTGGCTGTTGAGTATACACTGACCCAACAATTAATAGAGATCAATCTTGATAAAGGGCAAACAAACTTGTGGAGCAAACGAATTCCCAAGACGGCGAGCTGACAGTTGATAACAGCCGTCCATTAATAAAACGAAGCATCATCTGACCTATCCGGTCACGAGAATAGTCAGCCTTTGAAAAGACTGAAGGAAATTGCTGGTCCTGTGTTGGCCTGAAACAAGAGGCACCGCGACAATGCGAGTGAAATACGAATTCTGAATTGTACTCTCGAACGAGTAGTGATATTATTAGTAGAGGTTTAATCGGTATTAATGGGTACACTATGTATGACATGTTTTCGAGGGATCAATAACTGCAGTGAACAGCCCAGACTACTGATCTGGGTTTGGACTTGAGCCAGTGATTCGGTACCTGCTTCATAGGAGCCGGTCTGTGAGCGGACTTCCACTGCAGGTCCCTTGTCGTGGTCCGTGGCCTAGCCAAGATTGGCTTGTCACACTGGTTCAGAGTGCAGTTGGCTGCAACTGCAACAATAATAATCCACAGGATAGCTCCACCCGGTTGCTGTGTCAGTTCCACCTCTTTGCTCCCGATTCTTTTCTGTGCTGCGTTCTGGCTTAACATCAGCCATCGGCCGTCAAAGCTTTCCTGAGCTCGCCTATTTGCCATTTTAATTAACGGCTCGATTTTCTCCTCACCCTCATCCCTGGCGATAGCACAGCAGCCCTGTTGAGCGTTTGAGAGAGTAACCTTCCTCTGTTATTGGCTTCCCTCGGGGCCTCCGACCCTCGAGCAGTCGCCTGATAGGGAGAACAGTCATCAGCCTCACCGTCCCAAGCATCTGCTGCAATCGCCCAACCATATCGTTGCGCTGCCGTTAGAAGTTTGCGGCCATCGCCTAGGTCGAAGCTCGAGGGCGAAAGGTTCCCGCTCGTCCCCCTCATCTCACTGTCAATACGAATATTGCTCGGCCCGGCGAGAGTTTCCGCCTACCGTCCCCGTAACCACAGCTATCCGCCTTTTGTCCACCCGCTCATTCCAGGACCTATAAACCATCGGTTTTGTGGCTCACCCAGCTTTTCGCATCGGCCCTTCCCACTCTTCTTTCCTTCTTTCAGCGCCCACATAAATAGACCTCCACAATGGGTGTCTGCAACTCAACATGCTGTTCAGGTATGATCTATGATCGGTGATCTCTAGGTAGGCGTGATGTAGCTAATGTGGAGAATACCTAGGTCGGTCTCGCGATGGCCTCTACGAACCTGTTCTAGCCGAAGTCGAGAGAGAGGCCGTAGCCGATCTTCTACAATACCTCGAGAATGTCCGTATCTCTCCGCTTTCCAACCCTTTCTCGACACCTGGGCTAATCCCCCTTTAGCGTGACGAAACAGATTTCTTCTCTGGCGAGCCGCTCCGAGCTTTAAGCACTCTCGTATATTCGGACAACATTGATCTTCAGCGCAGTGCGAGCCTTACATTCGCCGAGATCACTGAGCGAGGTACGTTATGTATCCGAAGATGCTCGACGAGCTACCGACCTCACATGCGGGCACTTCACGCCTGTCTTGACACTCGAGCTAAACGTAACCCCTCTCCCCATAGATGTGACGGAAGTAGACCGAGATACGCTTGCGCCCATATTGTTCCTTCTTGATAGCCCCGACATCGAAGTTCAGCGAGCTGCGAGTGCTGCGCTTGGCAATCTCGCCGTCAATCGTACGTCCAATAACCATGTCTAGCCCCTCTGATAGTTCTATTATGAACTTGGGAATATTGACCGCGGCATTACAGCGGAAAACAAGGTCTTGATAGTACAGCTCGGCGGCTTGACCCCTTTGATCCGTCAAATGCTGTCCCCGAACGTTGAAGTCCAATGCAATGCGGTGGGATGCATCACGAACCTCGCTACTCATGAAGCGAACAAAGCGAAGATCGCTCGATCTGGCGCCCTTGGGCCCCTTACTCGGCTCGCGAAGTCTCGGGATATGAGGGTGCAGAGAAACGCTACTGGAGCACTGTTGAATATGACACATTCTGGTACGTAACGGCTAGGGAGGCCTATGGTATTAGGATGAAGATGTGGGACTTCGTCTAACTAGTGATACGCTTTAGGCGAGAACCGGCAGCAACTTGTTAGCGCCGGAGCGATTCCGGTACTCGTGCAGCTTCTAACGTCGTCTGATGTTGATGTGCAATATTATTGCACTACAGCTTTGAGCAACATTGCGGTGGACGCGAGCAACCGGCAAAGACTTGCTGCAAGCGAGCCGAAGCTAGTCCAGTCTCTCGTCAACCTGATGGACTCAAATTCTCCGAAAGTACAATGTCAGGCAGCGCTGGCCCTCCGAAACCTCGCATCCGACGAGAAATATCAGCTAGACATCGTGCGCGCCAACGGGCTATTCCCGTTATTGAGGCTCCTCCAATCTTCGTACCTGCCGTTGATACTTTCCGCCGTCGCTTGCATCCGCAATATATCTATCCATCCGTTGAATGAATCGCCTATCATCGAAGCTGGTTTCCTTCGACCCTTGGTGGATCTGCTTGGCTCGACGGATAACGAGGAGATCCAGTGCCATGCGATATCAACTCTACGAAATCTTGCAGCAAGTTCCGACCGCAACAAGCGACTGGTCCTCGAGGCCGGTGCGGTACAAAAGTGCAAGCAGCTTGTTCTAGAGGTTCCCTTGAGCGTACAGTCTGAGATGACAGCGGCCATTGCAGTCCTGGCTCTTAGTGACGAACTTAAGGTCCACCTGCTCAATCTCGGTGTCTTTGACGTTCTAATCCCTCTCACACACTCGCCGAGCATCGAGGTCCAGGGCAACAGTGCGGCAGCCCTTGGAAACCTATCATCGAAAGGTATGTCGGCCGAAATACAGTGGAAATGGGTCTTAAGTTTACTAACATTGTTCTACGTAGTCGGCGATTACTCCATCTTCATTCGACATTGGAAAGAGCCCAATGGAGGTATCCATGGCTATCTAAGCCGATTCCTTCAAAGCGGTGACGCTACATTCCAGCATATTGCCATTTGGACCCTCTTGCAGCTTCTCGAGTCCGAAGATAAGGGCCTCATTGGTCTTGTGGGAAGGTCTGAGGATATCGTAGACCTTATCATGGCAATTGCTGAGCGCACCCCTGAGAACGACGCAGACTTTGATGAGGATCAGGGTGAAGTTGTGACGCTTGCGCAGAGGTGCCTGGAGCTACTGGGCCAAGGAATGCCCAAAGCTCACATCGAAGGTTAACGCAAACTAACACCCCCCTTCACAGCAGCACTTCCAGCTACTGCAGTGAAGGTAATTTGACTGATCCCCTTATTATTTCTTCTCTTTTCCTTTGTCTTCTTCATTTCATTACGTCATACCCTGGAGGCACCGGCTTTCAATCTTGCCAAGGACAACCAGGTTTGTCGCGTGTGGCGGGAATCCGGGACGGATGGCATTTTGCGAGGTGTTTAAGGCGTTTTTTTGTTTTTCTATTTCTACTACACCATCTGCCCCGGCAGTGAGACGACAAGGGTTCGAATCAAGAGGATTGTGTCTATCTGCCCGTCTCAATGGTCGACAATATACCCAAGTTCCACGCAGGTGAGGTTCCGCCTTATCCCGGGAACAGAGCGCGATGGCTGTTTCGGATTTTGTTAGACGGTCCAACGGGCAATGACGATGCGGGGGATGTCGGGCTTAACGAATCCGGCATGGATGAGGAGGCTCCCTTGGCATTGGTATGGGATATACGCTATACAGAAGCGTGACCTAGTTCCCTCGAGGGTTGTTATTTTTTTAGATCGCTTCTACTTGAATCCTGCCGATTTTCAACTTCTCCAATACGTGGAACACTTCGAGGTTGCAGTATACTGAGTCAAACTTAGCCCAGCACTTTTTTGTTTCTGTTATGGCATTGCCAGTGGCTCAGTTACCTCTTATCATCATTGTAATTAGATTCAAGTTCTAATCATTTTTAAAGAAAAAAAAAGAAGAAAAATTTACAATTGCAAAGAATATTCCCTGTAGATGATATACATGAATGTTTATACATGGACCACCTCTATCTATCCCAAGAGCCTCATTATTTCGTAATATAAACACAGTTGGATCCTATTGAATAGGGCCGACGGAATGCCTCTCTTCCCTCTCATTGCTCTTTGTTGTTTCAATTCCGTCTTCTTTAAGGGCCGCCTGTTCTCTGCTCAACTTTCTTTAGGCCACTCTCTATCCACTTGAAAGGGAATAGGGTGGCGAGGACTTTGCCTTTGACCAAGGCTAAAGGAACAGGCCCAAAGTCTCGACTGTCCCTAGAAACAGTGAGGTTGTCACCGACAAGCCAGCAGTGACCAGCAGGGACCTATATTCATGTGTAAGAGGAAAAAATGAAGAAGAAACGGAAAAGAAGAAGAAACGGAAAAGAAAAAAAAGGGAAAAGGCTAGCAACGACTGCCCCCATCTCATGATACTCTGTGCTGATAGACGGCAGGAAACTCACTTGGATCATATCATCATGGGGACCGGGTGCTGTACCTGGCGGATGAAGAGCAACGTAATCTCCAGGCATGCCAACGACGCGCTTAAGGCCGCACCAATCGCGCGAGACGGGGATATCATAAGTGACGAGATCGCCGACGTGCACGTCGCGGCCGTGGCGGTGGCGCATAGAAACCAGGACCCATTGGCCCATGACGTCGAGGGTAGGGAGCATGGAGGCGCCTTCGGCGGGAGTGAGGGAAAAAGAATAGTGGGAGATAACGTGGTAGAGGGCCGTGGCTTTGACGACGGTGAGAGCAAGGCGGCCAGCTCGGCGGGGATCGAGGATGGGGGTGCGTGGTGGCATTTTTGCGATGGGAGACGGGAGGAGAGGACGGGGCTACATTTGTGGAATTGGTGAAGGATGGGGTACCCCAGGTGGAAGGGACCCGAAGGTCGAGGGTAATTGAGTTGGGTTATCGAGAATTGGCGGGTATTGCGGTTGTGCTTTTAGGGAGCATCAATATGTGAAGGAAGACGATGAGAATGGGATGAGATTTGAGGTGTGAGACATGAGATGGCGGAAGGTGACGAAAACGGGCTTGATTGGCTGGAGCTGTGGGAAGCTCCCCGTTTCTCGGCTACAACGTCAATTTTGCAGCAGAGAACTCCAGCTTGGAGCTTCATCGCCAATTCATCTCTTCCCCCTCCCACCAACCCTCCCAATTCCACTCCGTCACCGCGACAATTTACGAAATAAATCCTTGCAACAATCGCCCTAGGTTGCCATGACTTCGACACGATGCGTCGCGAATTTAAGAAGCGCCCTTTATAGGGTCTCTAGACCAACAGCGATCGAAACAGCCCAACCGACGATGCTCGCGTGCTGTCTCCTCGCCTCCCGGACCCAACACCTACGAAACGATACCGCCCATACAAAATCAATTCATCAAGCGAGATACTTCGCCTACACAGCATCGCAATCCAGACAATGGAGCCGGGGCACGAGAGGCGCAGCCGCGCAACAACAAAAATCGGCCAAAAACGCCGCCTCCACCCCCTCAGACACGGACATCACAGCGCCATCAATCATGATCGTCATGGAAGGCAAGGGCCTCACAGGACCGCACGAAACCGAAGCGGTGCTCCGCAGTCTAAACCTGAAGACGCACACTCTCCGCGTCGTGTCGACGGCCAAGCAGGGTGATGGCGGCGGCGGTGGTAGCGGGCTACCCATCTGCAAGATTTTCAACCGTGCGGAGGAGGCGGCGAAGAAGGCCAGCGAACAAGCGGCGCGGGCGGAGAAGGAGAAGCAGAAGGGGAAGCAAAAGCACAAGATTGTGGAGATCAATTGGGCGATTGCCGAGAACGACCTTTTGCTTAAAACGAAGCGGATGAAGGATTTTTTGGAGAGCGGGTATAGGGTCGAGGTGGTGCTTTTGGGGAAGAGGCATGGGAGGAAGGCAACGGAGGAGGAGGCGAAGGAGGTGGTGAGGAGGGTGAAGGAGGCTTTGGGTGAGGTGGCGGGGGCGAAGGAGGCGAGGAATTCGGAGGGGAATGTTGGGAGGACGATGAGGATGTATATTGAGAAGCAGGGGTGATGACTGTGATCGATTGGTGCCATGGATATGGACTGAGATCCAGATCCGGATTGTATTATTGTAGTATATGTTCACCTACTCCGCCTGGCGATGTGGAAACTCATTGGCTGCATATAGTATGGAGGTATATAGGGAAAATCAACTACTGTGGGACGGATCGATTGATGCATTTATAGAGTAGGCCAATGCTTTGACAGGCTCTCTAGCCCATTGCTCGCTTTCTCGAGGCAACATGAGCAATTCCAATCTGTCTAGGGCAGCTATTCAATCGCTGCCATCTTGTAAGCTAGCCGCCCATCCTTTGTTGAGTGGAAAATCGCCGGCTCGTGGGAGAAGTGCGTCGCTGTTCTCGAAGAGCCTCATATATAACACAGCAGCCAGGCCATACTCGAGGCGTCTCACCTATAATGCAAGCAATGCGTAGATTGTTGCAGGTGCGAATTCGAGGGTTCGATACATCAATATAATATGTTTGTAAAAACTTCCCCCGCAACCGCAGTTTCTACTTGGTGAACGTATCATGTATGCTGAGGCAGGGCATCTCGGCCCTTTGAAAAACTCCAGGTACACAAGGGGCAGGACGACGCAGTCTTCTCTTCAGACCGCGCACCAAAGTGATTGTGAGACGATACAAACTGCGGAGAGGCAACCGCTCTCTTGCTAAGTTCCCTGGCGGACCTGGGTAAATCGCCTTATCTCGAAGTTTATCTAGTTAGAAGGGGGGTTATATTATCTGAGAGTTCGGCCAGGCTATTGTCCAATCCGTCCACCATCGAATTGCATCAATCTTCAGAGAATCCATTCGCAGGAGCCCAATGGTTTAGGCGTTGTGTCATCAGGTAAATCTAGCTATGATTATCCCGCTTCTCTGAGTATATGTGAGCAGGTCTTGATATCAGAAATCCATCATTGGAGCTGAGGATTCGGTCAACGTGCTACCAGACGTCCTATCAATATCTATATAATACCTCAAGCTGTTTCTCACGCCCCAACGCTGAACACTGGACACTAAAGAGCACGTCAATGATCTTAACTCTTATGCACCAAGGACTGTAACAGCTTCTAGGGACGCAGGCAGCCAGTCTGTGCTGTAGCGTGGCGTACTACGGAGCCCTGTAGGCAGGGGAAACCGCAACCTCGAATGACGTCTGTTTACTAGTGCGGGGCAGGATGGCTAAAATAGATCAGTGTACCTCTGCTGTACCTTTGTACCTCAGCAACCATCAAATAGTTTTGCTTGTTCGGGTTGATTTTCCAATGGTAGCTCAGAAATCGATCAATATTGTCACAAAAAAATTCCATGTGGTTTGATCATTGATGACTCAATCCAGCATCGAGTATCTCTATCCCTGATTGTGAAGGTTGAATAAAGACCATCCATTTACCACCAAATTTACAAACTCACAGTCGATTTTTCACATTTCACAGATTCTGTACTTGGAAGGATTACAGAAAGAATAACCAGAATAAGACAGAACATGAGACACTAACCATCGATCAATAACTCACACATTTTACCTCACCACATCCGCCCATCCTCGATTTCTCACTGTCTCACTCCCTTTCTGCCCACATACCCACCACACCACAACACACACAAATCACATTGCCAGTCCAATAGCAATAGTCCACGAGCCTAATTCCTAGTCACAATGGCTACTGAAAGCGGCGCACAAGGACAAAAGCCTGCGGCAGCCACCCAGCCGTCGAATACCGCCGCCCCACCAAGCGCCGCAGCGCAAGGCTCCAAACCCACCGTAGCGAGTCAAGCTGCGCCCACGGCCGGAGAGAAGAAGCTGACTGGCGCCGAGTTAAAGGCCAAGGCTAAAGCCGAGAAGGCCGCGAGGAGAGCCGCTTCGAAAGTAGCTGTTCCTCCTCCCCCGCCGTCTTCCAGCGCTGGCGATTCGAGGGGAGGAAAGGGAAAGCAAGATGCCCCGCAAGGACCTGCGAGCAAGGCGCGCCAAGGGAGCCTGGCTCTGCCCCCCAAGGAGATTAAGCCTGCCGTTCCCGAATGTTTCAGCCATTTGTCCATGGCGAAGAGGATACCCATGACGCAGGCGGACAAGGATGTCCACCCTGCCGTGCTACTTCTGGGCCAGCAGATGAGCGCGTTTGTGCTTCGCGACAGCACCAAGAGGCTGGAGGCCACCTTGTTGGCAATGAAGAAGGTTGGTGTTTCTTCTACGTATACTCTGATGTTCTTCCCTGTGTGTACAGAAGAACTGCGCGATACTAACTTCGAGCACTCTAGGTCATCGATTCATATACCACCCCCGCCGGCAACACCCTTTCTCGGCATTTCACATCTCACGTTCTCAATCCGCAAATCCTTTACCTAACCGAGTGTAGGCCTATGTGTTTCTCCATGGGCAACGCCATACGGTGGCTTAAGCTCCAGATTAGCAAAATCGACATCGAACTCTCCGATGACGAGGCCAAGAAACGACTTCGCGAAGAAATCGACTCCTTTATCCGCGAAAAGGTCATTATTGCCGGAGGCGTAATTGTAGAGAACGCCGCCGAGGAAATCGAGGACGAGGACGTCATCGTCACATACGCTAGCCACCACCTAGTCAGGAAAGCTCTTCTCAAGGCCCATAAGTACGGAAAGAAGTTCCGCGTCGTCGTCGTCGACGACGCCCACGACAGGTCCGGCACCGAAATGGCGAAGGCGCTCCAACAAGGGGGTTTGAACGTCACCTACTGCCCCGACCTAGCCGGTTCTTTAACGGTAGCGCGCCATTCTACCAAGACCATTGTCGCCGCGGAGGCTGTATTTAGCAACGGTTCCATCTATGCGAGGGCCGGTACGTGTGATGTGGCTCTTGCCGCCGCGGACGCGAATAGCGAGATGATTGTGCTCTGCGAATCGATCAACTTTACCGAGAGGATGGCGACGGATTCTTTGACCTACAACGAGATTGACCCCGAGTTGGGTACCGAGACGGGATTCAGACTGCTTTTCGATACTACTACCCCTCCTTACGTCTCGACTATTCTCTCAGAACATGGAGGTATCCGTCCCCATATGGTGCCTGGTATCCTGAAGAGGATGGAGTTTCTTTGAGGAAAGGCGTTATATTGTAGAGATACAAAAAAGAAAATATATCAAATGGTTGGCCAGTTGATGCGGACCCGGTTCCTATCCCCTTCACTGAGGTTTCCTCAGTGGTTTTCCATAGAAACCTATAAACAAGTGCTTTGTAAACGTCATTGATAACTGATGGGACAATAACTTTCTATAATGAACCCCCATCAGGTCCGTTGTAAATATTCACATATAGCCTTGTCTCCCCTCGGCTATTCTACCTCTCAACATCCACACATCACTCATCCAACCTCACGTAGTGTTCCTCGACATGACACATGACGCCTACGCATCAGCCTTCGCTGCCTCTGCGTCCCTTAGCGCCTTCCGTGCCCTCTTCTCCAACAGACTTTGTTTCCTATCGCTAATCTGAGTGTTTTGTCGATTCTCGACACCTTGTAGCCAGTAACCGAAGGCCGCACCTCCGGTCATGTAAACAGGGTAGACCCAGAGGGATTCCTTGTTGAAGAAGGGTCGCATCTCAATGCCCATCTGCCACCAACGAGCGGCGAAGCCTATAAACCGGAGGAACAACTGTTAGAATTGGGCGGTCATGGAAAGAGGTATATGGGTTGGGAGATATGATAGCTGTACCGAAGCCGCTCCAGAAGAGGATCTTGGAAACCATTTTGCTGCAATTGAGGAGGGGAGACGTGGATCGTCCGGGGTTGTTCGGGAGGTTGGCAATTCCTTCAATCTAGGGAAGGCTAGTTAGGAGGCCTTCGGAGGAATTGGATCGAGAGAGGTTCGGCGCAGCGATGTGTGGTCCTTTCGTCGCGAGGTCCAAGGTCGAGTGCGAGTTAATAAGGTGAGCAGCGAATCTTGCTCATCTGAGGTTTCCCAGACTTCGGCAAATACCTGGCTGAACTTATAGCAGGGGTGGATTTGCCGATAAAAACCCGTACAGACAACCAGAACTCGACCATTACCAATTTCGGACGCGGTTTCTAGGAATGCCAAAGCTACCGCGATCCCCTGTCGTCTTCATCAATTTTGATGCCCCTACAGACCCAAAAAAATCCAACATCGACCTCGAGGGGCATTGGGCAATGTGTGAAAATTCGGTTGCGTTCTCCTAGGTGCAACACTGTGTATGGAGAGGCACAGTGCCTCTTCCCAGCGACACTCTTGCACCCTTATGCGCAGACTTCGACTACCCTTAAATCGACCCTTCGAGATCACTTCTAGCGCTGCCATCGAGTTCTATTTCCTTCGTCGAAATGGCCACTACTGCGGTAGAGCCTGAACGGGCTACCGCGAAACCGACGGCCCCTCCCCGAAAATACAAGGCTTCCGAGCTTCCACTTCCCTCCGCGACGAGAGCGGCCATTGAATCTCTTGCCAATGGATTTAAGAAAAAGGGAGACTACGATTCTATTCGAAAGCAGGTTTGGGATAGTTTTGAGACGAGTGTATGTTTTGTTATTCCAGCAAGATCTCCACAAAGCCATGTTCTCCCAGACTCTTGGGCTACCCGATGCCTCTAGAGACTGCTCACTGACTCTGATTACCAGGGCTATGAAACTCAAGTCACAAAGTCCATTCTCGAAGTCGCCGAGCAAGAAATCGAACGAAATCCCAATCAGCTCCTTACCCTTGACCGCGGAAAAGCGGCCGCGCTCATTGACGGTGCGCTGGAGAGGTCGGGTATCTATCAGAAGGCCCAAGACATGATCGAGAAGCTCATCGACACAAGCGCTATCGAACAACGCATTCGCGAACTTAGGCGCGCAGAAATTGGCGACGAAGAGGCCGCAGCCGAGCAGCAGCGTGGATCGAAGAGTGACGAGGAATACGCTGCGGAGACCGCAGCTAGGAAAGCGGAGCGCGAGCAATTGCGAGAAAAACTCAGGCTCCAGGAGCTCGCTATTCAGGAAGAGAAGCGGAAGATTGCAAGGGAGGAACGGAAGCGGGCGGAGAGAGAGCGGGAGAAGGAAGAGTTGAAACGCCGCGAGGAGCGTGATGCGCGGCGGAGGGAGCGCGAAGAACGACAGCGAGAACGAGAACGAGAACGGGATCGAGAACGAGAAGAACGGTTGCGCAATCGAAGCCGAGATCGAAGTCGCGACCGGGACAGGGACAAGGGCCGAGATAGGGATCGGGAAAGGAGCAGGGAAAGGGACCGGACTCGCGATTACGACCGGTCGCGGGATTATCGGGATCGTACCCGGTCCCGTGATCGCGATCGTGACCGTGACCGTGACCGTACTCGAGATCGGTCTCGCCACCGAGAGAGGGACCGTGAGCGAAGTCGGGATCTTGATCGCGATCGCAGTAGCTACAGAGACAAGGATCGCAGAGACCGGGATCGAGACCGGGATGAGGATCGGGAGCGACGGAAAAACCGAGAACCCGAGCCGGCCGCAGTGAAGGAGCTTTCCAAGGAGGACCACGAGCGCCTTGAACTGGAAGCCCTGGAAGATTTACTTCGTGAATCCAAGGGCGTTGAGCAGAAGCAACCCGAGATCGAGATTGATGAGGCCTTAGCACCCCCGCCGAGGAAAGCCAAGCCGGCATCTGCCATCATGCCGATCAAGCGCGAGGCTTCGAAATCGTCCGACCCTAAGAAGAAGGTTGGAGAAGCAGCAAGAAGCTCATCTCGCGCAAGTGAATCTAAGAATGAATCTAAGGTCATCAAAGAGGAGGCTTTGCCACCTGCGTCTGCCGCAGATACCTCTAGCCGAACCGGCACGGGCGTTGTGAAGGCCGAGGAAAAATCCGACAAGAAAGTTGCGGAGAAGGTGCGAGACGGTTCTCATGCGCTCGCTCAAGAACGAAGTCGTGACACAAAGAACGACCACGAGGATAGTTCCATGGTGGAGAGGCGGAAACGAGACAGAGATGGGCGATCTTCTTCTCCTCGCCGTGAGCGGAGTGCCGATCGGTCTCATCGGCGGGAAAGGAGTCGCTCGAGGACTCGGCGAGATCGAGATCGAGACCGAGACCGCTCGCGATCCCAAACACGTCGTGATGATAGGCGGACTAGAGATCGATCTCCGGCGCGCTCTGCTGCTAGGGGCCGGAGTCGTTCAGAGACACGTCCCGAGAAAAAGGATCGCAGTCGCTCCAGAACCAGGACGGACAGAAGAGAGAGATCAGGGTCTAGGTCGCGGGCACGCAAGCGGGATAGGACCCGTTCTCGATCTCACGCACGCACGCGAGACCGCTCTAGGCCGCGTACGCCAAAACGCTCAGATCGACGTGATCGCAGCCGTTCTCGCGATCGGGATCGATGTCGTGACCGTGACCGTGACCGTGACCGCGACCGCGATCGTTCGCGGCGCCGAGATAGGACACGGTCCCGAACTAGGGCGGTGCGCCGCGAATCTACCCGGCGCTCTAGGAGCAGATCTAGCAAACGAGACGGTTCACGCCTCCGCGACCGCGACCGACGCCCCGACTCGATTTCCAGAGCAAAGTCGCCGTCCATCAGCACCGCCACCGTCCCCCCCGTCGGTCTCGACAAGGAGGCCAGGGAAGCCTGGAAGCAGGAAGAAGTCAAGAAGCGGGAGCGGGAAGCTAAGGCCTATCTCGCAGCCCAGCGCGAGGCTAGGGAGAAGGGACAGCCCATTCCCGGCATCGACGACAAGAAGAGTACTGGGGACGGGTCGCCGGAGACGAAGAGGCGGGCGGTGGCGGAGGAGATTGATCGGTATGTCCCTGGTGGACGGGAGCGCGAGCGCGAGCAGCGCGGACATGAGCGGAGTACCACCACTACTACCACCACTGCGAAGGAGCGGGATGAACGGCCGGCGAGGCGTCGTAGTAAGTCGCCTAGTCGTAGTGCCAGCCCTGCTCGGGATAGGGATAGGGAATATGACAAGAGCAGTCGATATCGCGACCGCTCGCGTGATAGGGATAGGGATAGGGATAGGGATAGGGATAGGGATGGAGATTATCGGCGCCGTGATCGGGATCGGTCGAGAGACAGAGATAGGGATAGATCTCGGGACAGAGTCCGAGACAGGGATAGGAGAGATCGGGACCGCGATCGGGATCGGGATAGAGACAAGGATAGAGACAGAGACAGGGATAGAGATCGAGAAAGAGATCGGGACAGGGATAGGGACAGGGACAGGGACAGAGATCGGGATCGGCATAGGGATCGGGACCGGGATCGAGATAGGGATAGGGATCGACTCAGAGATCGAGATCGAGACAGGAGCCGCGACAGAGACAGAGATGACAGGCGCAGTCGGAGGGAGAGGAGCCGAAGCCGAAGCCGCAGTCGACGCTAAGGCTGTTTTACCACTACGATGGCGGCAGCCTCTCCTATGGCTACCGCAATCATTAGTCTCGTATACTATACTACGCTAGATGATTTTCTTCTTTTCAAGGCTCATTTTATTATTGATATAGCATCATTAATACCCAAAACAAAACAATGGCATCTGATCTTTACCTGCTATGAATACTTTAAGAACGTGCCCAAATTTGGCATTATCTTCTAGTGCTATCCTAGATCAAGGCGTCAGAGAGCACATTATGCCCAATACTCAGGACTTCAACGGATTCTAAATTACTCTGGAATTTCCTCCCCAAGAAGCAGCGAGACTCAGTGACCCACCCGTCTTTGACGTCAATTGCGCTTCATCAACCGAGGATGAGCCGGAGTAGCTACCCCACGCCAGCAGCCAGGTACCTCGTAACCCCTCCAACAACCTAAGAGAGCAAGTCGACCCCACCAAACAACACACCACTTGTACTATTGTACTATTGGATTCTATCGAGACTCGGGAAGGTTCAATGCAAACACAGAAGGCACCATCTGCCTGTGGGAGTCTATCAATCCATGATATTTCTCTATAAGCCTCACCTCACCCTACCTTAACAGTCGGTCCTATTTAGTACTCTACCCTTTTCAGTCCCTTCAACATCCTATTGGGAAGCCTTTCACTCTGAAAGAGGAAGCTCTCTGTGCATTCATACCTTCCCCCCCCCCCCACCTTTCCGTTGCTTTGTCGTGATTCTCGGTTCTCCACCTAAGCTGGAGGCCCAGCTTCACCTTGCTTTCATAACTTAGTGTTTTCTATTCCCAAACAATTACCACGCTCCTTCTTTTCTTCTCGATTTCTCCCTCATCGGCTTCTATTTGCTGCCCTCCGAGATAATCATCTGGCACAATCTCATCCTAACCTATTCCTGTACACTGTTTCCTAGCATCTTCCATCCGAATCTCCCGCCATGTCGAGTACCGGCATTCCTCCAAACCCTTCACCTAGCATGGTGTTGCAGCTGCTGCAACGAATGACTGATGCTGATCCCGACTTCCGATTCATGTCCCTCAACGACCTGCTCCAGCTCCTTACTATCGCGAAGCCTGACCTGCTCCATCACGAGTACAACATCGGAGCCCGGACGGTAGATGCTCTGGCGAAGGCGCTCGACGATCAAAATGGAGAGGTTCAGAATCTTGCCGTCAAGTGGTACGCATTTAATCTCCAGTAGCTATCTTTACCTCTAGTGATATCCATTATCTAACTGGCCTGGTAAACAGCCTAGGTCCCCTCGTAGGCAAGGTACACTCGACCATCGTTGCGCCAATGCTCGACAAGTTGGCTTCACTAAAGCTCAAGAATTCGGTCGATAACTCCCTGCCGAGCATGGCGCTCCGTGCTGTTGTCATCGCCCTGCCTCGACCGGTTCCCGGCGTTCCCCCCACCCCCGACGTCGCAAACGCCTACAACGCTGTGAGTCGCGTTGTCATCCCCCGCCTAATCGTCCCCGCGCAGCGCCAGCAGCTACAGAACGAGCAGGCGAAACAGAAGCTTCCCCCGCCTCCACCTTACATGTTCGATAAGGCTAGTGACATGACTCCCGAAGCCGTCGACGTCATGATCGAAGTCGCGAGATGCTTCGGCCCTCTGCTTCAGACCTACGAAGCGGAATCGATGCTTGAGTCTCTCTTGAGTCTGCTCGAAACGGAGCAGGGCTCATCTGTCATGAGAAAGAGGGCCGTGGCCGCGATCTCGATCATGGCTCTTTACATCTCGGACAGTGCTCTCCAGACTCTAGTCAACCACATGTCCATCGCTCTTCAGAACCCCAAGGTGTCATCGTTGACGAGGAGGCTATATATTGCCGTCATGGGCGCTATGGCTAGAGGCATTCCGCGCAGGTTCGGCCAAAATCTGCCTCACCTCGTCCCCTTTATTCTCGGTGCTCTGAGCGAGGAGGAGCTAGAAACACACATGGCCAAGATTAGTGACGGAGAAGACGTGGCTCCTGACTTCAACGAGGTCCACGAAGCTGCCCTCATTACTCTCGAGGCATTCCTCTCAGCCTGCCCTCAGGAGATGCGCCAGTACACCGACGACACAATCGCTGCCTGTCTTCGATTCCTCAAGTACGATCCGAACTACGCGTTTGGCGACGACGGTGATGACGAGGAGATGGGAAGTGATGAGGATGAAGAGGAGGAGGAGGATGAAGACGAGGACGACCTGGATGACGGGTTTGATGATGATGACGATGACTCAAGTTGGAAAGTGAGACGCTGCGCGGCAAAGGCACTCTATACCCTTATCTCTACTCGAGCGAGCGGTGACCTCCTCGAAAGTGGGGTGCTATATCAACAAACCGGGCCCATCCTCGTGAAGAGATTCGAGGAGCGAGAGGAGAATGTCCGGCTAGAGGTCATCTCGGTACTCTCGCTCCTAGTCAGGAAGACTGGTGAGGGCGTTGTACCGGTGGACCTCATTGATGATCAAGAGCACGACCTTCACGGAGCTCTCCCAGTGAACCGAAAGCGACGCCGACAGAGCAGCGTCGGCGGTGGCGTAGGCGCCCCGCAGATCGCTGTGGCTGGTCTCGGTTCACCCATTCAAGAGAGGGTACCTCAAGTCGGACCGCATGCGGATCTGGCGAGGCTAGCTCCGTCCATCATCAAGGCATCCGTCAAGCAGCTCAAGGGCAAGCTAGTTCCAACAAAGCAGGCCATCATTGGGCTGCTAGACGACATGGTCAACACACAGCGCGGTGGTCTTGGTGAGTTCTTTACGAGCATCTGGGCCCCAATCATAGATTCTCTCCAAACCTCGGGGGCTGGCGGTTCTTCGTCTTTGGCGTTGTCGGGAGGAAACGCTTCTGCTACGCCCACCACTTTACGAATTGCCACGCTCCGGCTGATCAGCGACATCTCAAAGACGCACTCTTCGAGCACCCTGCATCCGTATCTTTCTAAGATCGTGGCCGGGGTGATTAAGGCCGTCGATGACAAGTTTTACAAGATTTCCGCTGAGGCTATTCGGGCGGCGGAGGAGTTAGTTAAGACCATTACTCCTCCCAGATCGCGACAAACGGCCCAGAAATTTAAGGGAGAGCTACATAAACTTTTTGAAGTCATCATGGACAGAGCGAACTCGACTAGTGCGGATGCAGAGGTTCGCCAGCGCGCTATTCACGCGCTAGGTACACTGCTCTCCAGGACTTCGAGCGCGGACGGCGCCAGCTTGCTGCCCTCGGAGGCTCGGCAAGCGGCCCTGGGCGTCCTACTTGCCCGTTTGAAGAATGAGACTACTCGGCAGGCATCAGCCAAGGCGATTGACAGTGTGGCAGCCTTTAATACTAGTAGCGCACCATTTGAGAAGCAGTGGATCCAAGAGGTGGCGCTCGAGCTTTCGACTCTTCTGCGAAAGTCCAATCGCGGTCTCCGCGGCGCGAGCACACAGGCTCTGAAGCACCTTGTCATGTCTCCTGCCTGCAAGGGCCAGCTTGAAGCGGGCACCATCAACACTCTCGTTTCTAGTCTACTACCAGTGATTGCCGATAACGACGCATATCTCATGGGTCCCGCGCTTATGATCCTCGGCGTCTTGGTCCAAGAACGTGCGGACCTGGTCCTGTCTCCAGAGTTGACAAAGGTCATCTGCAACTTCTTGAAGGGCGGCTCCCCAACTGTGGTCATCGAGCCTCTCGTCTACTTTGTCACCAACGTTGGCGAGAGCGGAAAAGGCAAGGACCTCATGCGCGGCCTTTTGCAGATCGTCGGCGTGCAGGGAGAGGCCACGGTTTTGGGCCAGCTCATCGGCACTCTGCTCGTCTCTGGCGGCGATTCCACCGGCGTTACTCTTGAAGCCTTTACGAAAGAACTCGAGAACGATGCGAACGACGACACCCGGGCTAGTCTTGCGCTGGCAGTCCTGGGTGAGGCAGGGATGCGTCTTGGATCGCAATCGAGCCTTCGCCCAGAGCTGTTCCTGAAGCAGTTCCGTGCTGAGCCTGATAGGGTTTCACGCGCCGCTGCCGCGGCTCTTGGCCGAGCGGGTTCGACTAACATCGGAAAATACTTGCCCGTTATCCTCCCGTTGATGACGAGGACCGGTAATATGCAGTACCTCTTGGTGCAATCGGTCAAGGAGATCCTTCAACAGCTCCCCGTGCTAACTCCGGAGATTGAGCCATATGTCGACACAATTTGGGACCGACTTCTGGAGGCAGCGAAGTATGCGGACAACAGGGTTGCATGTGCCGAGTGTATCGGCCGACTAGTTATTCTTGATGGCAGTAGGTTCATGCCACGGTTGCAGGTAAGTTAAATTCGGCACTCGATTACTCCCCAACTTTTCTCTAAAAAAGGCAAATCTAATCTGCTTTCTTGGTAGGCACTTCTCAAGGACCGATCTTCCGCCGTCCGCGGCATGGCCGTGCAGGCGGTTCGATACACCCTCCCGGAGAGCGACGAGGCACTTGACAGCATCCTGAGGAAGGTACTCGTGGATATGCTTTACACTATGCTCCAAGACTCGGACATGGAAATCCGCCGACTTGCCATGACAACTCTCAACTCCGCCGCCCACAATAAGCCCGATCTTATCCTTCCTCACATTGGCAACCTAATGCCATTCGTGCTCCAAGAGTCGGTGATTAAGCCAGAGCTCATCAGGGAGGTGATGATGGGACCATTCAAGCACAAGGTTGATGACGGACTCGAGGTCCGAAAGGTGAGTAGCAAGACCAGATAAAGTTTGACAGGCTTATGAGCCAAGGCTAATTTCTTCCCCCTTTAAACAGAGCGCGTATGAGACGTTGTACGCTCTTATGGAGACGGTGTTCTCACGCATCAACAACATTGATTTCTACGACCGTGTTGTTGCAGGACTTCGCGACGAGAACGACATTCGGGCGCTTTGCAATCTCATGGTTGCGAAACTCGCCGTTTTGGATCCCGACGAGACGGGACGGCGACTGGACTCCATCGCGGAGGCGTACCGTGGGATCCTCTCAACGAAGCTCAAGGAAGGTGCCGTCAAGCAGGACGTCGAAAAGCACACCGAGTCGAACAAGAGCATCCTGCGCGTCACGCTCCTGCTACAGGATAAGCTCAAGGGCACGGGCGTCGGTCGTGGAGATGCTAGGGCTGCTGCCTCGGGCGGATCGGGTAGCCAAGTGTGGAACGGCTACTGGGATTGGGTTGTCAAGGACTTCGGCCCCCAGTTGAAGGTTCTTCGTGAAGAGAATCGAGAACTCCATAGGGCTTAAGGGGGTTGTTAGCGAGTGAGGTGAAGAGTCTGAAGATGAATGAGCGTGCTCGAACAAAGGAGGATGCAAGAAAATCTGGCGGTCGAGGTATCGAGGTACTTATTTATTACGTAGCGAGGTTCATTTGCCTAGACGAGGGGTGCAAAATAAGTTTCAGCATCTTGCTTTCCCATTAATTGATGTCTCTTTGAAAAGTACCCTTTCTTCCATAACTAAAGTTCCTATGAAATGACGGGATCAATTGTGTTGATGTGTTTTCTCGTATTATGAGATGATCCTGGTATTACGTGACAACCCCCTCTCTGAGGATATCATTGATGTCAACTTCGTAGAAAAGAAGCCTGGATCTGCGTCTCTAGCGGAATTCCTTCAACAAGAAATCATTGGTTCGGTGGTGTAGTTGGTTATCACGCTTGTCTCACATCTACCAGATGCTGGACACAAGAGGTCCCCGGTTCGAGCCCGGGCCGAATCAGAAAATTTTTCTTTTTCCCACTTCATTCACTTTTTTTTCTCTTTCTTTTTTGCCTCTGCCTATTTATTTAATTTTACGTTCCATGGGCTAGATACATTTTAATTTCTTAACAACTATGCGTGCGAAGTCGGCGAGGTGATTGCCTCCTTGATGTCTCTCGTGTGTTGGTTTGGCACTTTTATGCCCCTTTCACCACCATCTCCTGAGGTCTTCTCGAGCGTTTGGACTACCTATATCTCTGTATTATATCTGTCGTGGTTGTACGGAACTGGGTTTCGTATGAACCTTAACCCTAATGGCCGCAGGGAAATGGTCGATGTGGACGGCCTGCTCTCATCAAATGCGCCTGGCGATGCTGTCTAGGGAATTGTTAGTAGGATGGATGGATTAAGCAGTGTGCTAGCGGGAGGCTAATTGTAATACCTTCGTGATGGTCTAAATATAGAAAATGCGAAGCCTAACGGGGCAATACGTTCGATGTGGCTGTGTATTAGTCGAAGTCAAATCAACTGATTGAGAGCACTGGACCTGTCCTGAACTTAATGGAACGATTAACGGTAAGCCCTGTGCTCTGCGTCCAGTGGCGACTGTAGTGCACAAACCGTATCCAGTCCTGGACTGAGGATGTCCTCCTCTGAAACAGGCTTACTAGCGCCAGCACTTTGCTAGACTACGACGACGCCCAGTACTGTAGTGTATAGACCGACCATACGTAGTACTTCGTCCTTCTCTGTCGGCTCTTTGGACCCTGTAGTTGTACTTGTACCTCTGATCTCAAAAACGCGTAAGCCTTGTGGGGCTGAGCTGAGGTGGACTGCGCGCATTGGACATTGAATCTTGGAATTGGGATGCAACTGTGAATGTCTTTAAACAAAACCTCGTGCCTTCCCATACGTGCTTTTGTCTGTTTGGGTCTGAATCAATTTACGGTTTTTCTTCCTTTGGTTTTTTTTTTTCTTTCTTTTTTTCACCCTGCTGACAGTTTCGGCAGTGTGGAAATACCACTTATTGAGAGTCGTTCGCTCTTCTATGTGATACTTGTTCTTGGCCGGCTCAGTCGTTCCTGCCGATCTTTATCTATTCCAGCCAAGACCCTGAAATTGACTGAACTTTGCCGTCGCCTTCGTCTTGTTTGTAACCTCTCTCGTTGCCCTTGTCACTGTCTCTCTCCTTCAACAAACACGCGACACACACCTCGATACCAACGCGAACCGCATCGACGCCCCTCAGAAGAAACCCGCCGAAATCAACAATAACAGCGACAACTGCCACTATCACAACGATAGTAACAACACAACCATGGCTCCAACACCAGCAGCCGCCCAAGCCCTCCACAACGCCCGCCGCGCCATCCCCCCCCTCGCCCTCCTCACCACCCGCGCCCTAACAACCCGCGCCCTCACCGTCAACGACACCCAAAAAGTAACACTGGGCGTCATAGGCGCCTATGTCGTCGCCATCGCCCTCCTCTGGAACATCCCCTACGTGCGCGGCATCCTCTGGCCCTTCAAGATGCTCGTCATCGCCTTCCACGAGTTCGGCCACGCCCTCGCCGCCTGCTGCACCGGCGGCCGCGTCAAGTCCATCTCCCTCGACCCAAACGAGGGCGGAGTCACGCACATGCTGGGAGGGAAGCAGGCGATTACGCTGCCGGCGGGATACTTGGGGAGTTCGCTCGTCGGGGCGCTGCTTATCTTTTGTGGGTTTAATGTTGTGGCGAGTAAGGTGGCTAGTATTGTGTTGGGCGTGTGCTTTTTGGTGACGCTTTGGTGGGCGAGGAAGGATTGGTTGACGTATTTGACGATTGGGTTGGCGGTGGGGTTGTTGGTTGCTTGTTGGTTTATTGCGCATGCGCAGGCGTTGAGGTTTGTTGTGGTATGTATCACCATCTCTCTCTCTCTCCTTCTCTCTCCTTCATGTGAGTGCAACGACTAACCTTCCCTAGCTCTTTATCGGCGTCATGTCTTCGCTCTACAGCGTCTGGGATATCGTAAGTCTTTCCCTACCTGCCTCTCTCAAGCCCAGCACAACTAACAAATCAACCATAGTGCGACGACCTCATCCTCCGAAAAGTCAACAGCTCCGACGCCAGCCAGTTCGCCCAACGCTACGGCGGATCTTCCCAATGCTGGGGCGTCATCTGGTCCATCATCTCCGTGCTCTTCATGGTCGGCGGCATCATCGCCGGTATTGCCGCCTTCCCTCAGACCTTTGCCGAGCAGGATGACGCTTCGAAGAAGTTCATTCCCACTTAGGATCTAGCGGTGTTCTCATGAAATTAATCGGTTTACTCTTTTGGAGGGCAGGACTGTATTGGGATGGAACAAGGAATAAGGGTGAGGGTTATGATTTATGAGCGTGTATTTTTGTTTGTTTTCCTAGGTTTACAATACCCCAAGTCTTGTATGTTGGATTAGCAGACAATCAGGCATGATGAATCTGCAATATTGAAAGTATAATGATCCTATTATTCTATGAGGAGAGCCTGACCAGATACGCCCCTTCTTCTTCAAGGTTCATTCATCCTTCATTCTGGAGGCGGACACTTTCCCTCTCCATGCCTATAGTCAAACATCTTGAACACGGCAATCGAGTACGAAAACGCCGCGATCAACACCTAAAGATTATCAGTCCTCATCCTCGCCCGGACCAAAGAAGGGGGACGTCCGCCTAGCACAACTTACACAAACATGCATAATCTGATGACTCGCTCCAAAGACATCAAATCTCCCCGGCCACCACTTCTCCGGAAACTTGAAAATAACCATCAGAACGAGAAAGAAGAGAAAGGGGGCCGGGATAGAAGAAGAAATACCCCCGACTTACCTTCGCCAGATAAGCCCCCATCCCCAAAGCATTAAACGCTGCCGTCCCCACCGT
>SJVG01000576.1:0-24818 GCA_034774675.1 Scedosporium minutisporum
GTTCATTGTGTTTGGGGGTTTGTTGGGGGGGTTTCCATCGTTGGTTGGAGGTGGTTTTTGGGATTGCGGAGTTGAGAGAAAAGGAAATTTTTAATTTTTGATGGTGAGGGAGAGCTTTATCGATAAGAGCTCGAGATTATCGCGGGATCCACTTCAAATAGCGCAATCTTGGTTAGCTCCACTCCATCCCGATTGATCGGAGTTCCGGCCCGGCGTGGGTTTGGAGCCAAGATGACTAGTGATGATGAAACCCGACTTCTTACCTACAGAACTGGAATGGATACAAGCCTACTGTGACATTCCCCTTCAAGGATTCCGTTCCTGCCGCTTCCATTATTCAGCTCCGCTTGATGTCTCTCTTCCTCTTACGCGGGATGCAAGGTCAAAAGAAAGGCTGATATTAGTTCCATTACTGATTGATACTGAGCACAGGATTCGTGCGGTCCTAAAAAAACTAAAAGATATCCTCTGCTAGAGGCGTTTCCGTTGCAACATTGTGTGTACCGTCCGTCATATACCAATTAACACTCCTGGCAATGCCCTTAAAACTCTGTGTGATTCACACTTTTGGCGAGAAGAACGCAATCAAGCTCGTCAACTCTCTTGTGTGAGGTGCTTCGTCGAGGAAGACGGTGTCCGGGTGAAGTGTGAAAAAGGAGGCGGGTCTTAGCTCCATTATAGCCCGCACGCATGCCTTATTCCTCATATTGTCACACCACCTCTTCCCAATGCACGGGAGGACGACTTGGCTCAGTCGCACATTTCTCTCACTCCCATGTTCCCCGCTTAATTCTCGTCGTTGAGAAGAGGAGCACGCTCCTGGTCGGCGGGGGGAGGGGCCTCTCGTCGAAGCCAGGCACGGCTAGCGACGGCGCTGCTGCTGAGGAAGAGCGTAGCCATGCTAACGAAGGCAAAGATCCACTGGAGGGCGATGACCTGGTGCAAGAATTGGCCAACACCGAGAGAAGCGGATAGGACGCTGAGGGCGAAACCGATGGTGTAGTCCTGTAAGTCAAGGCGCGACATGTTAGTATTACGAGGCCTGTCCTATCAGGACCAGTAGAACCGACCTTGAAGATCAACAGGCAGAAGTGTCCGAATACGGGAATGGACCAGATGAAGATGTTGGCAAATACTCTGTCCACAAAGTGATCGGGATGGCGGACCATGAGGGCACCGTTCCAGTACAAAGCAACGAAGGCCCAGGCCAAAGGTCCCGACGCCGAGGAGATGTGGATGAGGATTGGGTTGGTCCGGTGGAGGAAGTACAAATTGAGGAGATTGAAGAAGTTGATGACCTGAACCACCTCAGCCCAGACGAAGTGAGAGCGGACGAAGAGCATCACGAATCCGAAGTGGAGCAGGTTGTTTAGGATGAAGTGGCTGCCGACATTGGCGGCGGCGGTGACACGGGCAGTGTCGCTGGAAAAGAGCTGGGTAATATAGCCGACTTGCAAGAGGAAGAGAATAATCCTGCGGGTTGAATGTCAGTAATTACAGGAGGACTAATTGGGGATAACGATGGTCAGAAGAAGGTGGTGAACCTACCAGTAAACGCTCGCAATAATGGGATTTAGGGTAAACCCCGTGGGGTATAGATCGTTAAGATCCCATATTCTCCTTCTGATGGTGAAGCCATCACGGGGCTCCTCAACGGTATAGTAGATCGAGGTAAGGACGGCAAGCAACCAGGTTAGGAGGGTGAGGACCTTGTAGGCTGTGATGGACTGGGGCGTATGGGTCTCGCGCCGAGCGAAGGGGTTCCCTGAAAAATGGCAGACAAATGTATGTTAGCCATCACTATTTAGAGCACTGGAGGTGTAGTTGGGAGGGCATGTCAAGGGCCCTCGGAAGGTGTTGCAAGGTGGGTTCATGTTCATGTCGGGCCATCACCAATCCTATAAGAGGGGTTTCGTACAGGCGTTGTAGTCGACCATTGTGTCTTTGTTCGGAGATTTGGCCGGTTCTCAATGATGTAGGCTTTGCTAGGTCTCGCGTATCCGTGATATTCCGCTCTTTTCGAAGCAGCTTCAGTCGTGTCACTAAGTTCAAGTTCGTGGGCAAGATTCGATTGAGGTCAAGTTTGTGTGGTTGATGGTGTTTCGGGAAAAGGAAGTAAAGTGGGATGGCACAAGGTTGGGTTGTCTTGGATATTTAAAAACAGGCGATTTTTCGAAGTGGACGATCGGGGAATTGATGTAATGGCAGCTTTAGTCGGGGTGCTACATGGTGTGAGGAAGCTCGCTCGACATAAAACAACATAAGCTACTTCATGCGTTGGGAGACGAGTAGGTTTTACGGATTGTGAAGGTAGCAATCTATGACGGAAGGGGTCAATGATGCAGTAGGAGCGGCAGACGCAGGTCGGACCTTACAATTGTACCTTCGTACTGGGTAGTGGTACAATTGTACTCGTAACTGGAACCGCATAAATTGATGGTGATGTTTTATGGGTGTCATAGTCACCTGTGGGTGGTGGGGAAGGAGCTTGAGGGAGGGAAGGAGCAGTTGGACGCTTGTACAGAAGTGGTACTCATGTATTCGAGGGGTAGCGTCAGGCATGTGCGATGCGCGGGCGAGGCAAGAGCACTCAACATGCAGAAAGTACATGAGGGATACTATGAGTACAGGGCACGAAGTACACAATTACGCGGAACTATGGGGTGCATGCGTCACCGTCGACTTTTCGGCCTCTCATGTCTCAGCTCTTCACCCCATGGTCTCTGGGTGGATGGCATCGATGCATTGGATGCACTTGATGTCTTTGAAGTCTTGCTTCAGGATTTTTTAAAATTTATAACCGCGAAGGCCTGGGAGCCTGGGGCACTTTTGCGGGGGAGGGGTAAATTGAGCCCTGTGTGGTCTTTAATGTTTCTTGCCGCTTGAAATGGGTGGTCCTTGACTCCTTGCCCACGTCTCATGAACATAAGTTTACTACAAGCAATTTATAACTAAGAGTGGAGAGATCTAGGTTGCACTTTGCAGCATGATTTGATGTTTGGTTTATAATCGAAGTGCGGCCTGCAGAGAGGTATTAGAGGTATTGACGGTTCAATTGTTTTGCAGGGACATCGTTTGATCGTGCCCGGTTTTCCGACTACGGCCAGGGCCGGACCTACAACCGGGCCACCTGACGAATATGGGTCCATGTCCAAATCCCGGACAAGAGCTGGACAGACCCGGGTACGACTTAATGTTCTCTTTTAGCCTCTTTGAGATGCAGCTTTTACCTCCACCCACCGTTCACAATAACCCCGTTTCTGCCCTCAACGTGATACCAAGGGCAAGACCCCTGCATCGAGTGATGTGCAAAGTGTCTCTGAAGTAGATTATTTGATAGGCCTTCTTTGCCATCACCGAGAATCGTGTACCGCAAACCGCATACGGCAATATAGGAAGCACCTGCCACGGTATTGGATCCTCATTGCCCGGTGTGCGACACGAAACGCGAAGGCGAGGCCCCAGTCGCGAGTTGCGCTGGTGCATTGTCGTTTGGAAGTGTACTAAGTAGTGAGATGGTGTCTTGGTGTGTCTGCATGACCCTCTGTGCCCAGATTGAACTGGAGGGCCGAGACTGATGATTGGCCTGGGCTGGACACTCGTGTGCCATCCTTCGGGCTCTGTTACCTTGGCAGCGTTTTTTATCGATCAATTTGGAGTTTTGGAGAAACATAAAGTATTGACCCCTCTCTGTCAGAGAATAATGTACAAGCACTTGGAAGACGGTTCAAGCGCCTACCAATATAGGTGATTCCCGTGATTAGACCTTGAGGGCTCCAAGTTTATTGTGTTAGAGTTGAGCTAAAGTCTTTTGCGACAGCTTTGAGTTGCCGTTCATCCCCCCTTCCCGAGCCCTCTCCTGCTCGTGGAGTAGTAGTAAAATAGGTAATCAACTTCTCATTCTCCTTGAAAACGGTCAAATTAGCCTTGGGGAGTCAGTATGTGTTCTTCTGTCTTGATCACGCTCCATCTACTTTATAGTCAGTTGGTGAACCCGGTCCACTGTGGCATGTCTTCATGTCGAGATGAGGGGAGAGGGGCTTGCTTGGGTGGCTCCTCCTCCTCCCTTGCTCAAATAGTCAGGTCGGCTTAGATAATCGGTCTCCTTGGTGGTTCATTGGATGTCCGCAGCTCAAATTGTTGGCGTTGTTGCAGCCACTTCGTTCTTCCATTTGAAGCAACAGCCACCACCACAGCCACCGCCACCACCGCAGCAGCAGAGTGCCTTGACAACCAAGGCGGCCCCGAGATAAGAACAGGCGCTCGACAAAGGCGAGCCCATGCAATTGGAAGTTGGAACATTGATGGGTCAAGAGCGTCTGCCCAGGTCAGGCTTGGTGCTCCCTTTCAACCACAATCTGACATGGCACCTGCTTGCGTGGGGAAGTTGAGCTTCATGCATTCTGCTGCGTTGATGCCTGTCAGATCTTCTTTTCTTCATTGGTCTTCGTCACCACCATCAACTTGATCGCGAAGCACGAGCTCTCTGATCTTGTCGCTCTAGAATTTACATGCTCTCCATTTCGCACGTCCTTTTGTAATTTTAAAAATGTAGATATATATATATATTTGAAACTTCCATATGGCGGCGGCGTTACTGCTCTTACACTTGATATCTTGTGGTAGCCGGAAACAATTATCAGCACCAGCCGACGAGGACTCAACATATATATAAGACCTCTCTCAGCCTGGTCCCTGCCCAATGGGTTTATGCACGCCCTCATCCCCGCGAATACCGCCCGGTGATCTCGTCGGCCTCCCACGCTCCCTTTTTCGAGAAATTTGTCTCCGTCCTCAGAATATGCAACATTTTTCTGCATCATGCCTCGACAGAATGTGACAAACCCAAACCGGAAAAAGAAGAACCAACCGCGCGTTCCCGATGAGGAATGGGGGAAACACAGACCGACCTTTTTCCGCCTCTACGAGCGAATGTCCCTCCAGGAAGTAGTGGAGATGGCTCGAAGAGAGCTGGATTTTCCAGCAACGTAAGTCTGCTCCGCCTTGCAGAGAGCTTTGTCCCGGGGAGGGGGAGTATAATGCCATTGTTTGCTCACACGAGAATGTGTTCTGTTAGTGAGAGACAATTCACGAACCAGTTTAACAAACATGGGGTCTATAAGAACCGTTCCTCGGGCGACTCCCGGAACAATAAGCGACTCCTCTGCGCCGCCGACTTCCACCAGGCCGTTTCCGATGGCCGCCAAGCCTTCCCCATCTACTGGAGACAACTCTGTCAGTGCACGATACCGAAGCTCTTCTTGGACATGTTGGTCAACTGTGCCAGGACTTGCGAGCGGGGCGACGAGGTCGCACAGATAAGCGAATACATAAATGGACGTATCGACGAACTCAAGGACCGTGGACGCGAGGATGATATTCTGTTCTGCCATTTCCTCTACATTCTCCAAGGATATATTTGTCGGCGAGTCGGATATCGGCCGCAGGACATGTACCACACGCAAGACACGCGGGACACAATTGACGGCTTGATAAGCCAAACAACGAGCAACGAGCAACCCCCAAAAACCTACTCCAAGATCATTGATATGCCTCGTTTTATGCTCATAAACTTCGGCTTGGATGAGTACTCGAACTTGATGAGGACGGGAAACCGAGGGCTGCGAGAGGGAGAGATCTTTGGCAAGGATTGGAGAGAGCGTATGATGCAAACGCTTCTCCATAACCAACAACCACCAAAGGGCGAAAAGAGCCAGTTCCTCAGAATTTTGCCCAATTGTCTCGCCTGGTGCATCAAAAAACTAGAGCGACCCGTCGAGATCGGCGTCCCCTCCGAGATTCTAACGGCCGGCAACCACAACAAGCCCACGTGGAAGGCTACTATTTACGTTTTCTGCTTCTTGTGGGGGTGCTGTTTCTACGATCTCCAGGTCCCAGGAAACCACTGTTCCTGGGCCCGCCACGTTCTTCAGGGTTTCGGCATCGCGACATCGGAATTTCTCATGACTATGACTTCGATGATTTTGACTACCGTTTCCAGATCCCATGCCGGAGACGCACCGGTATCTACCGATAGTGCCGCATTAGAAGAAGCCACGAGAACCTCGCCCAGGGCACTCCTCACCTTTGCCCATGATGCTGCTGTGGCGTTGGAAGAGGACCTTCTTGACCCGTTTGTGGACGAGTATGTATACCTTACCTACCCTTCCCCCGCCCCCGTCACCTCGGAAGAACGGCGTTACATGGACGAAATATTTCAGTACACGAGGGAATTCATAGGCAGATTTCCTCTTCCCGACGACTTGGGATATGAACAAGAGAGTTCACATGCGAATATGATGGTGGATGATGCGACGGGATACGATATCATGAACTAGCGATGGCGAAGTGTTCTATCTGTTCATTGTTTCCCTATCCTTTCCCCCTCCCTTTTCTTTTCTTTTCTTGTACTTTCCTCTGGTTTGTTTAACTATCCCCAAGCATCCTTTCCTCCCCCTTTTCTTTCTTTTCTTCTTCTTTTTCTTTATATTTTCATATTTCTAACCCCCCCATGGTGGTTTGCGGGGGGCAGAACCGGCCAGTTTCTTGTCTATTCTCTCATCTCGACCAGCTGCCTTATTTTCGAGGCATGGTCTGGACACAACTCCAATGGAACACAATTCTTCTTAATGTAACAAGTTCTCTTCAAGTGTCTAAGAATAGTAATGGTATCAATCTCCGTTTGAGGGAGGCCTTCGAAAAAAAGAGCTAAAAACATACAAGAGAAAATCAGAAAACCATTTGTACAATGGCTGATACAATATTTCTCCTACCCTCTTCAAATACTCATGCAATGTCTAAGCCAATGAACTCCTCTGTCCAACTTTCCTCCAATCTCGTAAGTGCGTACATAGGAAAACAGTTGAAGTATGAAGTGGTATATCATGGCTCCAAAAA
Source organism: Scedosporium minutisporum (assembly GCA_034774675.1). Classification (NCBI taxonomy): domain Eukaryota; kingdom Fungi; phylum Ascomycota; class Sordariomycetes; order Microascales; family Microascaceae; genus Scedosporium; species Scedosporium minutisporum. The sequence continues at coordinate 6,898 of SJVG01000576.1, forward strand.
AGCCTTCAGTGCTTATGCCATGAGCTTCTCCTGATCATCCAACCTATCCGTAACCTTCTTCACATTCTGAATCATCGTCTGTCCTAGTCCTACAAGCAACAACTTCTCAGCATTGGCTGGCAAGCCCAGATACGTAGGCGGCTCTCTCTCGGGGAGCTTGTGGATCCACTCCAAGTAGTCGGGCAGCGACGTGCCCTCAGGGACAGTGAGGTTGGTATCGGCATCGTCGACGAGCTTGTGGCCAGTATCGTAGGCCGACGGCGTCAGGAGATTGCGAACGAGATCTGTTAGGAGGCGGTAGTCGCCTTCGTTGTCAATCTTGCCGCCGTAAGTCTCAACGACGAGGTGACGAATCATCTCCCATGGGATGTTCTGCGGAGCAATGTTTGTGCGGTTCTGCGCGACAGCCTCGATCCAGGTGTCGATGATGAATGCAGAGCATTCGTACTGTAGAAATCAAATTGTTAGCGTACTCGAAGATTCTACTGCATGTTGGGGGTGTTCTGGGGAATAAAACTCACGTCGCTGTCATTGAACTCCCAATAAGCCTTCCAACCAAGCTTGGGGGCGTATCGCAGACGCTCCTGGACAACCGCATGCAAGAAAGACAAGAGCAAGTAAAGCCTCGTCCTCTCGACAGGACTTTTTGTAGCGCGAGTAGACAGCGACGACATGGAGTCCTTCATGTTGGCGCGGACACCGGCGGGCTGCTCGTACATGAGTACGCGACTGGCCCGGAGCAGGTTGACCGGAATCTTAGGGCTAGATTCCATAGAAAGGAAGAGGCGGAACTGCGCGTGCGGGTTGAGGTTCTCCATGCGTTTCTCGAGACTCTGGAGCCAGGTGGGCGCGAGATGGACGTTCTTGACCAATACCCAAGAGCCTGTCTGCGCGGCGTTCGCAATGGCTTTGTCGGCACCGGAGAGACCTTCATTAGAACCCATGGCAATGTTGGTGCACCTGACATTGAGTCTCTCAACAAGATTGTCGACCTTGTAACTGGCGTCGAAGCCAGGGCTCGAAACTAGGGCAATGGGACGGGTGGCAGGTACTTCAGCAACTGTCTCTCCCAAGTCTTCGACGATGTCGAAGATTGTGGGGCCGAACACGCCAGCCACGAAGCGCTCAGCCGCCGGGATAAACCGATCAAGACGGAAGAGCTTAACGAGCAAGAGTGACTGAAGAGTCTTCTCGGCAGGGTCGGCAGTATTATCCCAGATGCGAGGTACAAAGTTCTCGGCAATCTCTTCGGTGAAGAACCTGTCCCAATCGGCCTCGGGCGCCATGTCGAGTTTGTCTTTGAGGGCAGGAATGCGCCTCGCCTTGTTCATAGCATCATTTTTCAGGCAAGGGTTGCTCGAGATATCCTGACCCTCAACCCTATCACTGATGATCAATTCGAGGAGTGTCTTGTCCATCTGGATAGGTGAAGCGTGAACAAGGAGCATCGCCAGAGTGACGCGGTCCTTCTGAAGGAGACCGAGCGCAGTCCGCTGGAAGGTATTGACAAACAGATCCTTGACGATGATATCGCGGCGGGCATCATAACTCGTCACGCCCGCAAGGTGCTTGTTGTTATGGAGCACAGCCTCGAAAATATCGAGGAAGTACTGAAGGGAGAACTGGTAGAAGTGGTTGAGATAGTGAAGCTGCTCAAGGACGGCAAAGACAGCACTGCAGGACTTAGCAATGATGCTGTATTGCTGCGTAATCTCCTCCACCTCTGTCATCACGCCTTCAGTATTCCTCATCTTGGCTGAAATCTCGGCCGCCTCCGTCTTCAGGGTTTCCAATGTTTCGATGACGTTGTCATCGTCCAAGATATTTCCACGAGACTCATTAAGGGCCTGCAGAAGTCGCTTTTCAAGTTGTCGAAGATGGATCTTGAACTCGCCCTGCAGCTTGATGAGGTTGGATCGGCGCTCGTCAACGTCAGGCCGTTCAGACTTGAGTACCTGGTTGAGAGATTGAGTTTGCAAGCTGCTTTGCGTGACAGTGAAGTTGACAAATGTTGTCCTGCTGCAGATGTCGGGGGCAAAGGTTGCCGACGGATCTCGAGTAGCGAGATACAACTTGAATGCGGGCGAAAAGTCGATTTGTTGTTTGCCGAGCTGAATGAGAACACGGCCTCCTGTCTTCTGGTATTCCTTGTTGAGAACATGGTTCAAGATCGGGTCAAGGTGCTCTGCGTCCTGAATGAGGATCGGGTTACCGAATCGTAGAGCGCTCTCAAGCTGCTTGGTGAAGGAATCGTCCAAGAAGCTAGTGACAGTCAAGCGGCGCGACTTGCACTCCTTCTGAAGGAACTCCGTGACACGACCAGAGGGGTCGATAATCAGGGGATACCTGTTGAAACGCTTCAAGATGATGGCGTTCTCCGTGCACAAATCGTCCACAGGTAGAGTGTTCTGCTGCCAGTTGAGTCGCTCATCGGCAGTAGAGAGGTACTCAGTCACCGGGTTGTGCGCCTTATACAGGACACCCGACAGGTGTAGTTGATGAAGCCAATCGTCCATCATCGACTTTCGGAATGTCTGGTCGTAGAGACCACTGTAAGCCAAGAAGGCCGCTGCGATCAGGACGTCACCAACAAGGGTGCTAATTTGAGTCTCGAACGACTTGCTTCCCTCCTCCCAACGGATTCTCTCGGACGACAGGCTGTCGAGTAACTTGACACTCCTGTCGACCTTGGACTGCACCCTCAACATCTCTGCCTTGATGGCCTCGGTCTCGGCGATCAAAGTGGCATACTCCGCCTTGTAAGTGGCAATTCGGCTCTCCAAGCTGTCAATTGTCTGCTCGACAGCCTTGGCCTCGGCCTGGGTCTGCAGGGCCTGGTCCTCTAGTTGCGCGACTTCCTCGCGGAGCGGGCCGACCCTGTCTAGGATTTCGGCGTAGTTAACTTGGGCCGACACCCATTGGACGAGGGGACCGCAGGCCTTAGAGGCGCGGTTGACCTTCTCAAAGGTGAAGTCGGGCGAGCCCATGTAGTCATTGCGCATCTTGAGCCGGAGAGATTTCGTTAGTTTCTCCTCATTGTTGAAGTTGATGATGCTGGCAATGAAATCATCCTTTCGCACGATGGCTTGAATCGATTTCCAGTCCGTAATCTTGTTTCCGAGAAGCGCGCAAACGGCCTCAAGGGCAAGGCGCACACCCTGCGGAGGCGAGCTCATGGAACGAACTTCTGTTAGATGCTGCCTCTTGATGTTACTAACACTGGCCTTAGCTTCTTCGACGGCTGGCTCGGCCTTAGCGAGATCATCCAAGACGATTTGCTTTCGCGAGGTCACCTCTCGTTGCTGGACGTCAAGAACCTTCTGAAGCTCGAGGGAGGCGGCCTTGCGCTGCTCTGCTTCTTGCTGATCAGCAAGCATGCGCTTCAACTTCTCGTCTGCCTCTGCGCCCTTGCGATCAAGCTGCGCAGACTTCTCTGCGAGGCTGACACGGAGGTCGCTGACTTTGTCCACAGTATCCTGGAGCTTCTCCAAACCAGCGTTAAGATGACGCTGTTGCTCTTCGAGGTCCTCTCGCTTCTCATTGTAGAGCTTGACGTACTGAGCAACAAAGTCGAGGAAGTGGCGAGGGGTTAGGTATGTGACACGACCTTGCTGCTTCAGAAGCTTGGCGTTGAACCGCTGTAGCGAGTAGTGAATGTAGACCATAGAGTTGACAATAGCCTCGCGATGAGAAGGTGGCAGTGAGAGAGCACGGTACGCCACGGGAATCGTGTCCGGAGCAGCGTAATTGTGACGGTCCAGATCAACAGATTGGGTAAGCTCATGGCCGACCTGGAAGAGGGCCTGGTCAGACCAGTCACCGAACCAGTTGAGCACGCATCGATTGAACAGAGCAGGACTGGTGGCTGCCTTGGAAGATAGACCATCCTCTGGCGGGTTCATCGTGAAGACAACATGGAGATTCTTGACAATCTGCTGCGTGAACCACTTGTGGAGTTCCTCTGGGGAGTCGAGGTGTAGGTTTTGTCGTTGAGCGCCTTCCTTGCAAGCTGTCATAAGAGCAGCATAGTCGTCTCCCTCAAACAGACCAGGAACTTCGGCGTTGGCTAGGAGTGTGTTCATACGTTCCAAGAAGCCGGAATCAAGGACATTAGATTCATCCATGATGAAGCAAATCTTTTCGCCCTTGCATCCAGCACGGCGTAGGACATCTCGGAGGTCGTCATCAAAGTCCTCTGCTGTATACTTGCCGTGCACCTTGATTTGGAAGACCTTCAAACCGTTCATCCAGGCAACGAATCGCGACAGAGTAGTCTTGCCACTTCCGCTAACACCGATCAAGATGAGATGTCCCTGGGGTTGTCTGAATACACGATCAATGCGCAAGACGTGTTCCAGAACGTCATTAAAGAGGATTAGTGGCACGTCGACCTCCTCTTCGCAGAACGTCTTCAACCTGGCCTTGACGAAGTCTCGAAGCTGTTCGCGGTCGACTGGTACATAATGTCTGGAGAGCCAGTTGGAGAACAGGATCGGTCCTCCAAGAGCCTTCTCCTCATCAATAGTGGGGAACAGGTCGAGCGCAATTCGGCGGACGGCTTCGTCAGTCCACTGGCGCTCTTCTTCAGCGACGAGTCGATCCTGGAATAGACGGAGAGCTTCGTGAGCCCAGATGCGGACAAGACCCTCGAGAGTAAGAGTTTCAAGAGGCCGAATGGCCTCATAAACACCACGGACCCATCGAGTAAGTTCACGAGGACTGTACACGTAGTGTGGCTGGATCTTAGGTGTGAAACGTTGCTGTGACTGGAGATAGAACTTGACCATTGCTTGCGTGAGTGCGTCGGCATAGCCGCGAAGAGTAGGAATGATCTTGAGCACCGCAGAGTTGAAAGTACCGTAAATCTGCAGGAGCGAGAGCTCGCCAGGATAATCCACCATGATCAAGGGCGCGTGCCTCAGGAACCTGGCGCCGAGAGGCGTTCGGCCAGCATCCGTTGGAGGGTTGCAGGCTCCGACAAATTGGATCCTGTCTAGAGTAACCCAGGACTTGTCGGAGGTCCTCCAGAAACCATTGTGCTCAACAAGCTGGCGCAGGAACGAGATAGCTCGCTGAGTTCCGTACTTGTCGGGGGCCGGAAGGTTAATTTCGTCACAGAAGATGACAAGCCAGCGGCCAATTTGCCTTGGCGAGAGGATGACACCGTTCAGAGTCTTCTTGTATTCACAGTGCTGCTCAAAGGTCTTGATAAGGAGGTCGGAGGTGGTGGCGCTCGAAAAGTTGAGGCCGACGACTTCCATATTAGGCAGCTTGCGAAGAGCGCTGAACAACGTCATCGTCTTACCAGAACCGGGAGGACCGCAGAGCAGTAGAGGTTTATGCTCGGCAAGCCACGAGTAGAGAACATCCTCGTGGCGGATCGTGTCCAGGGTAGGAATGACGACATCAGTTTGGGTGATAGAGTGGGTGTTAACCTCAACTGTCGGGACCTGCGCCTGCCAAGAAGTCCATTCCGCCTGGGGTAGGGAGACATCGAAATCGATCAAAGAGCTAGAGCCATCGACTGGGGGGGATCCAAAGTGGGCGATACCGCAAAGCTTGTCGCCAAACAGTTTGCGCTCACCAAGTGGGCAGTCTCCGGTCAATGACCATACTAGGGCGAGGAGAAGCTTCTTAGAAACGTAGCCTTCCATTTGTTCGTGGTCCAATGGGAAGTCGGTATGCTGGGCATTGTATTCGATGATATCTCGGACCGCCTTGTTTAATAGGGAGAATAGGGTGTTGAGGACACGTGCAATAGTGAAATCCATGATGTGTGTATATCCCTCGGCCTCCTTGAGCGCCGCAAGAATGAAATCGTCCCTGGTCAGGAAGGTTTGCAGTAGATCAGCGATCTGTGCCTGCACAGCCAGCATCTTGGCGGGATTCTGGCCAGAGCCGACGGCGTCCTCATCAAGATCTTCGAAGACAACAGTTCGCAATCGTTCGAGGTAGTTCGCGACCATCATGTTGGGGGACACGATATCTTCATTGAACCAGACCATACCGCAACGACTCACGGTGGCCAGAGTCGCGTACTTGAGGTTCTCTACTTCGAACATGATGCGGACGTTGGGCGGTAGGTTGAGACGTTCTCCGTTAGGCAGGGTTAGAAGTTTGTTATCGTCGAGGACACTGTTCAAATTTTCAACCCACTCGGGGTCGACGTCGCCATCGAAAACGATCCAGTGCCTCTTGGTATCTTCGCCACGGAGGTTGTCGACGATCTTACGAAGGATGCTCGTGAACAAGCCGTCGGTCCACTCGCGCGTTGTCGAGTCAAGGTTACCATACAGGGCCTCCTTCGACATGACCTTCGAGTCGATGACGTGGGAAATGCCCTCGATATCCTCAACAACGCGAAGAGCATCAAGCAAGAGCCTCCAAGCACCGGATTTGCCGCTGCCCGAGTTTCCAACCATCATGACACCATGGTGAATTCCCTGAATCTGGTACAGTTGAAGAACCTTGGTCATCCAAGAGTCCGTAACGACCATTTGCCTTTCGCTAGCCAGCGTTCGAATGGCGTTCTCGAGCTTCTCGAGGTTGGCCGGCACGTACTTGATGCCGGGGAAGCAGACTTCCTCGATTTCGGTCATGATATCGACATCATCTCGGATGAGCTTGGGGGCAATCGTCTCGCGAATACTCTGGACGATGATTTCCGGCTCGAACGCCGCGTCGTCAACTGCGTTGACCTCACCATTCGAGAGCCTAGCACGCTTCAGGCCACCGGAGCTGACAAGCACACTCTTCAAGGCACGGAGACCAAAGTCGTAATGAGCCTGCTTCGACAGGTTTTTGGAGCACTGGTCGAAGAAGGGCACGGTCTGCTTGGAAAGCTGCTTTGCTTGGTTGAAGCCTTGGGAGTACAACATGACCTCGGCAATCAGTTCCTTGTCTGGCTTGGACATGGCCACACTTCGGAAGAGCTTCTTCAAATTGTCTGGGAGATTGGATCGGCCAGCATAACCGGGATTCATGGTGATGAAGATACCGGTATTCTGGCTGACGTGAAGTTGTCGTCCAACGAGCTCAATCTGGGCCTTGTCGTCTTCGACACCCTGTTTAAGACCGAGCTGAATGTTCTGAATCTGCTGAGAGACGGCAGACAGAATCCTCTCCTCAAGACGGTTGAACTCGTCGAAACAACCCCACGCGCCGACCTGGCAGATACCGAGGAAGATGCGACCCATTGCTTGGAAGTCAAACGTGTCGTCACAGCAGAAGACGAGGGTAAATCGTCCGAGCTGGACACCAAGGGCTTTGACGGACTCAGTCTTACCAGTACCTGCGGGTCCATAGGGAGAGCCTCCGAGACGCTGGCAAAGCGCCTGGGTGAGAGTGCCGAAGCACCGGTCCGTAAGAGGAGTGCGCACAAGACGATCCGACACACCGAGATACTCGAAGCCGTAGTCCAGCTTGGCATTGGCCATCTTGATGGAAAGACGCGGGAGATAATCGCCCTCAGGAGTGTAGACGTAGCGCATCTGAAGCAGCCACAGGTAATGCTTCTCGTGGGTGGCATTTGCTTTGATCAGCTTTTCAATAACGTCACGTTGATGGACACACTCTGTGATGAGCTGTTCGCACTTCTTTCGCTCAATCACACCGAGGTCGCGGAGGACGGCGCCAGCAAGGTATCGCAAGATGCCAACCTCGCGATTGTACAATGTCTGCAGAGTCTTTCCCCCAGCAGCGAGAGACTTCTCAACAGCCGTCGTCCATGCAACTTGCGTCGCCAAGACGACAATCTGGCTGGGAAACTCTTCCATGTATTTGTCAAACGCCGCCCCGTCAAGCGTCTCGGCTTCGAAAATGGGCGTGTAGGCTTCGACAGCCTCTGCGAGAAGGTGGGCAAGCGTCCGTTTCATGCCGACCTCCAACAGCGTAAGCCAGTCGTTGATGCGCGGTGTCTTGGCAAGGGAAATCTCTTTCTTAAGCTTGACAACTTCACCCTCTTTGGACGTGAATCCGGTGATGATGGAGTTATCATCATCCATAGTGAGACCGGAGATACCAGCAAACATCTTCTTAAAGTGTTTGGCAATACGGAGGGTGTCGTTGCTATTACCAATCATCTCGAGTAGATCCTCGTCACCGACGAAGTAGAATCGAGGGAATGACAGACGCTCCTTCTCAAGGTATTCTCCAAGAGCCTTTTGGATCTTGTTCAGAAGTTCCGCAAGACGCTCAAGGGACTTCTGAACATTCGGAATAGTAAGAACCTCCAAGACGTAGGGTTGCTTATAGACTTTCTTCATCACGGCCAAGAACTCGCTGTTGATGTTCTGGAAGCGACCCGACTCGATGGGCAGGAGATGCTTAATATCGGCATTACCGGTAAAGACACCTTCGAGGTAGATCCACTGTCGCTGGACGTCTATCCAGATGTCGAAGAGGACATGGAGCCTGTTCAGCTTGTCCTCCCAGGCCGAGGCATCTTCCTCAAACTCCTTGTAATAGGGTGAGTGCTTCATAGCCTGCAAGGAGTTGAGGTTCTCACTGCACTTGGCAAAGAGGTCATCCCAGCCGCGGATGAGGCGGCACTTGTTATGGTAGTTGACTAGGTCCAGAGCATAGTTGGTCCAGGTCTCTCGGACTTGCCGGATGAACTCTTCCAAGGCCATTTCACCCTGTGCCTGGGCGATGATATCCTTCACGATCGCTTCGGTTGCAACGAGATTGAGATCCCAAACATCTCCGAGAGTCATGGAGACGGGGGAATATCGCTTGCCGGGACGCAGTTGCTTGAAGATCTTGGTCCAGTGGCGGTCCCGAATGGCATCCGACTTGAGGTCTGAAAGGATAGGATTGACTTTCAACAAACCACGCAGAATCTTCTGGACGTGCTCAAAGGCAGCGTACTGCCGCATCCGGCTCGGCATTTCCTTGGTGTTCTTGATGAGGTCGTCGATCTTGCCGCGGATTTTTCGGGGTTGAACTGCCGTCCAAAGGGTTTCCCGGGTATCGTTAAGGCTGGCCCAAATTGTGGCGAGATTGGCCCAGACGGACTGGAAGTCTTGGACCTCCTCCATGATGGCATCGAGAGAAGAATCGGGGCTGGGCGGAAGATCAAGCGCCTCTTTGGCTTTCGCAACCATTTGAGAATGCTCCTGGAGAGCTGTGATGCGGCTCTCGAACTGCGTAAGAGTAGCGGATGCGACGTCGGGAGGAATTGTGCCGGAAACGGGCTTCTCTTCGTTCCATTGAGAAGCAGCTTCGGCAATTCTCTCGTTCACAAGCTTGTCTTCGGCGATAATCTTAGCCCGGAGGGCATCCGTCTGGTCATTGACAATCTTCGACTTCTTCTCCAACATCTCGTTAATAGCGTCCCATTCGCTTTCAATCTGGGCGATGTCGACCCAGTCCTGAGGGAACTGGTATCGCTGTCGGACCAATGTAGACTGGCCCTGGCGGAACATGTCGATCTCCGGTGCCCAGATCTTTACGTTCCTACGGCAAGCCTGGACAGCCGTGATGAATTTAACCGCCTTGTCGGTAGAGGCTGATTCGAGGGTTTGGGGCTCGAGATCTCGGCGCATCTTGTCCATGTCGGCGTAAACATCTCGCATACGAGCTCCTAGGCGGCTAGCAAATTTGAGGAGGATATCATGCTGCCACTGGTCATACTTGGTGTTCACGCGAGTCTGGACCTGTTCGTAATCGATGGTGATATGACCAAAGGATTGGCTGACTTCCTGGGTGTCGAAAGTTTGGCGAGTCTTGCGAATATCTTGGAGAAGCTGAAGCCAGCTCGACAACTTCTCACCAATGGCCTCGTAGACTTGCTCTGACTGCAAATCCCACAGTGACTGGAACTGCAACCACTTGTCGACATAAGCACTAATGTCCCGCAGCTTGGCCTCCATGGCAACGTAGACGCGAGAAAGGGCATCGGCGCATTCCATGGGAAGATCGGTGAATCGGGCGTCGTCGTTCTTAGCGGCGAGTGCCATCTGGTACCGGGTAGCTTTGAGCTTGGGGAGGTTGCAAACAACGCCAAGCCAATCGTGAAGGTCGAGGAACCATGCCGCTCGCGCATGCTCAAGCGGCGGGTCGAGATAAATGACTTGGTTTCGCATGGCCAATTCGTGAACTAGGCGAGGCATGATAGGGCCATTCTTCGCCTGCTCAGCCGGATCGAGACTTGGTTTCCGGGCACCATCCTCGAGATACTCATCCTCAAAAGCGCCAATCCAAGCGTGAATGGCGTGTTGCAACCGGGCAAGAAGAACATCCTTAAGCTTCTGGTTCATTCCTTCGACCCAGAAGTTCAGATTGACATACTGCTCCAAGTTCAGTTGATCAACGGCGGCCTGGATGGTCTCTAGACGAGACTGGAACTCATCAGTCGCGTAAGGGCAGATTGCAAGCTCCGCAAGTGCCTTCTCCACGGTAGCATGGATGGAAGCCAAAGTAATGGTCTTGGACTGCAGGAGGGAAACGGCAGCCACAAACTCCCGGATGAACATCCCGTGCTTGCTCTCGCCTGCCTTGCCAATGCCGAGCTCGGTGAGGGACTGGTTGGCTCGGTTGGCATTGAAGAAAACATCGTAAGCGGTGACGAAGGATTCCCACTTCAGCGGGACGCCCTTCTTGATCAGGCTGAAGCCGTCATTGCGATAACCGTTGAGAAGAACAGCCTCCTCACCCATCTCGGAAATCTGGCGCATAGTCTGCGAGAAAGTCCTTACGCCCTCCATCAGACTCACGGCGTAAGGATACACCCTCTTGGCATCCTTGGATACTGAGCTGATTGTATGGGGGACCGAGTAATTCTGCCAGGCCATGTTTCGAGTCTCTTTAAATAACGTGATGACTTGCGAGTCGAAATTCACGGTAAGTTCCAAGGTGTTAGACGATCGAACCCTGTTAACGGTGAATAGGAAGCCCGAAATCGAAATCTTTCTCCTCTTGACTTCTCGTGCCCACGCCTCAAAAATTGGGCGCGTATCGAGCTTCGACCTGAAGAGGTTGCTTTCGTGAAGGAGCTTTTGACCCTCGGAGTGTACCTTCCACTCCTCGCCGAGAACATCTTCTACCTTCTTCATGTATCCGTCTAGCTGAAACTCAATCTGGCGGGCCCAGATAATGGCGCCGGAAACAGGAGGGAGATCGCGCAATTGGGCCATCGCGTGGGCCTCGGAGTGGGCGTATTGCTGCTTATACCGTTCGTGAAGGCCGTTGATAGCCTGCTTGACGTGGTCAAGGAGTTGATGCTGGTACTCAGCAATAGCACCCTTGATCTTAGGCCGCACAAAGAGCGCGTTGAACTTGGAGAAGACGCGGAACATCTCGTTTGCGTTCTTTGCAGTTCCTAGGCGGTCTCTCAGTCGGGTGATGATGGAATTCTCCACTCGAGTCGTACGCTCGTTGTAGACGTTCTCAGCTCTCGCCCACCTCTCCGTGCCTTGAGGGGAGACGTCAAGGAGGTCAACGTTCCTGAGGGCTTCCCATGCTTGCTTGACCTCTTCAACAGCGTCGACATCGCCCATCTCTTCAATGACGATGGCGCCGGTGGGGTCTCCGGGATCGACCACGCCGTCAACAGATGCCTTGGGTCCCAAGACATTGACAATGGTCCGCTGGAGCTGTTCATGGTTGTCCCTGAAGGTACTCACATACTTGAGACGGCCCTCGAGTTCCGAGTGCTTTTTGTTGACCTTAATCGGGATGAACTTGTCATTTCGACGACGAGTGACTTCACGAGCAACATTCGTAAACTCCTTAATACTCTCCTCCCATGTCTGAAAGATGGAAACGCAGGCCTTCATAACAGACTGGAATTCGGGATACTCCAGCTCAACCAACTCGGTACCCGGAAGTAGCCGGTGGAGAACCTCATCAAGGTCACCAGAGATGGCCTCAACTAGCGGAAGAGCTCGTCGGATAGGGTAAGGGCAAATCTTCAGCTTCTTATTCAGATGCGCAAAGATCTGAATAAGGGCGTCCTGGACCTTGGGTAGTGACGTGGCCGAGAGTAGCTCGTCGAGGGGGAAGTCTCGCATGAGTTGGTTGTACTTCTGCACCTTCTCCATGGCCTCCTTCAAGCCGGTATCAGCGGTGAAGCTTACGGTCGCCTGGAAACGCTTCGCATGCTTCAGGATTCCCAGTGTGAGCAGAACTCCATCACTCTCCAACTGAGCCTCGATGGCCTCGAGAGCAGATTCCATCGACAACCAAAAGTTGATCTCCTGGCTCGCGGTGAACTTGAGATCCTGTCCCGGGCCGGACGAGGAATCCCGCGTCATCTTCGTGATGGCCTGGATGGATTTGATCCAGCTATTGACATTAGCCTGTAAATTGTTGAGAATCGAACTATCCTGTAAAATTCTTTCCGGGATCAGGTCGAGAGACGGTCGCATTCTATCCAACTGCGCGGCTTCGAGGGCTGACTGGACGACGGGATGGAACGTTAGGGACACCTGAGGGATCTCGACATTCTCCTGGAGATGGAGCAAGCTGAGCTCCAAATCGTTCCATCGCTTCTTCGTGATTGGGATACCAGTCTTCGAGTCGACATCGGCTCGGCCTCTCGTGCCGTTCGTAAGCTGGGTTTTGGTATTGGCGTCGAAGTACGGAACCAAAGCGTTATGGATCAAGGACTGGAGGATCTCGTAGGGCGAAGTAGAAGGCCCTTGCTCGCCAACCGTCGCGTTCAACGTAGCAGGACCAGGGAGATTGGTGATGAGTATCTGGGCGGTAAGCGGAATCGCAGGGTCGAGTGGTTGGGCTCTTTTGAGGAGAACAAGAGAGGACACGGTCGTGGGGAGCGAGGACATTTCGGTTGTAAGGGTGTATGTATGGAAAGGTGCGCCTATTGCAGAGTTGTTAGCTTAGGATCAGGCCGGGATATCTCGGTGATATCAACGAAGGAAGCACCACATACTAGATTCATCTGGTGTAGCCTCAGTAGGCGATGAAGGGGCGATATCCTTCTGAACATAGAGGGATTGCTGGGTATCTGCTGCGAAGCGGGAACATCTTTGAATTGTATCGCCAATGCGGCTCTTATGAAGAAGACTACCAGGGCTTTCGAGCTCCTCTCTAGTCGCACCGAGGGTACTGCCGATGACAGCAACGAGATGGTCGACGAGCTGATTCGGGTCTATGGTAGGGAACGAAGGCGAGCTCACGCCATTTGGGGCTGGGCTCGCGGGTGACGGCGACACCTCCATCTTGATAGGATGGCAGGTATCGTATTGTCGAAGGAAAAACGAATTGTCGATGATATGTACGGGTTTTCTAGGTCATCGCATAACGAAGGGGCGGAACGAAGATCGCAGAAAGAGGGTATTTTAGTCTATAGCAACGAAGAACTCGCAGAAGAATCGGTATGAGGAAGGAAAATGCGTCCGCTGGCACAAACAAAAAGGTAGGGCCAATGAACCAAAGGACGAAACCGTTCGAAAATAATAGGCTGTCGTCGGATGTTGGTTCAAGGAAGAGAAGAGAAAAAAGTACTATTAAAGGTATGGATCGAAGTCGGGCACGTATGGAGTATTGAGGATTATCGTGTCGTGTTCATGCAATCTTGCCTGGACGGCTGGCTTTGTGTCTTTGATGTCGCGCCGAGAGGCGTTGTTCTGCCCTTCCGATGCTTGATACCACGGACGATGGGTTGGATGGAAAAGAAGGATCTATGAAGTCCTTTCGAGATGGACGAAGAATCTCCCCTTGTCACTTTAGATAGTACATTTGTGGTCGAGAATATTACGAGTTCGGAGGTCTACGTACGCGATCTGATTGACCCCTGCGCGACGACATGCGTCTGGAAGGGGTGAATGATTATTACGGATGGGGTAATTTACTTCAAGTTTTTTTAGTGGACGGAAGCTAACAGAACAGTTAGCCTTAACGGAACGCCCCTGACGGTGGGTGTTGAATTGATCTTGAAGAGATTCAGCGGTTCGTTTTTCGGTATTGCTACACAGTATCCACTCTCATAGTGGCCAGAACCGGCCGGTATCAACCGGAGGAACAAAAGGTGGTGGAGGGGTGTATCTGGCGAGTTAGTGGAGCCTCGCGGGACGGTCCAGTAATATCGACCTCAACCTCCGTCCCTGAGGTTTCGCCCCAATGTTTCCCTTGAAAATTTCACACTGTGAGACCACTCTTAGCTTGCCACGATTAAAACAGTTCTCCCGAAAATATTTAACACAGTGTTTTTGATACGTCGGCCCCCCTTGAGCGAATACGGGCAACCGTTTGTTGACAGGCGGAAGCATGCCGTTAGCCCCTAACACTTCGTGCGTTACTGAGTACAGAGTAAGGACGCTCATTGTCCTCATGCCTACTCCACCCCACTTTAAAGTAAACTACGAAGTCGAAGTCGCCAGTGGTGTCGACCAGAAAAGGAGCTACAGGTTGGCCTTGCCCTGTTAGGATCAACGCGAATAAACCAGGGGCCGTCAGGGCCTCCGGCTCCTAGTTTACCATGAGCCACTGAAACATCAATGATGGGGAAGAATGATACGGACCTTGGTGTCATTTCATCGTGTATCCACAGGGGTAATCTTGTCACCCATACCACTTTGTATTACGAAGTAGTGTATACTGCACTATCACAAATACTTCGTACGTGCTACTTTGTACGAACTGTGATCAACACATGGTGAAGAACAGTTCTGAGAACTCCATCCGTGCTTTTTGAGGGGATGAAGACAGGGGTAACCTAGAAGCATCCACAAGCCTCATATGCAGGCATGCCGCCGCCTACTTCGTACCAGTGTGAAACGCAATATCATTCCCCTTCCGAGATTCTCTTTCAATCTCAAATCACAGGACTCTAGAATCATGATATTGGGAGCGGTCACCGTATGGAAGATGAAAGAGAAGTTCGCTGCCATTTCTAGTTCTTCGAGAGAGCCCTACAACTGCCCTTCAGGTATAGGCAGGGGCTCGAGGACTATTCTCCTCTTTGCCTTTGAGGGATCTGCAATTACCCAGCTCGATCAGACACTACCCTCCCTTACCTCGTAGATTTATACTATAGTATGGGGAGAGAGAGCGCGAGCGAGTCACCTATCGAGTGAGATCACCAATCGAGAGATCCGGAAGTCTGGAGTCGAAACAGATAGACCCAAATTTTGGAATATTCAAGAATTGAAATATACTGCTCTACTGAGCAGCACAGCGTTTGACTCTAATATTGATAACCTGCATCCATAGTCGTTGTAGAGTGCATATCATTCCATTGGTAAGTCCTACATAATATGGGCCCAAGCGATCAAATGGGTCACTCAACAGGCGTGAGTCCATCGTCTGACCCGCACCGGTTCACAGCCCACACACACCCCGAATAGGAAAAAAAGAAGCCGCTTTGAGTGGTGAAGAAACAAGCTATCGACCATTGCAATAAAAAAGCAAGTACTGTCTGTATAAGGTTTCTAAGCCCGATTTTTGCTCTCCTTGCGCTGTCATTACGAACATCAAATGCATGAACCCCCAAGACGACCAGAAATAAATACCAAGTCCATATGCCATCCCCATGATTCCCCAGGGCGAAGAGCCCACTTATGGTCCAACATTTAAAAAAGAAGAAAAGCCCCAGAAAGCACCGGTCTCCATCCCAGAATTAAGAACGGAAAAACAAAAAGACAAGGTGTCTCGAAGCCAGCGAACATTGGTGCCCTGCTCTGCCGAAAGCCAGCCCGAATAAGCGAGGGGTTAGCAAGGCGCTATAAAAAGGCGAGCAAGTAGTACGAAGCAAGTAGGCAGGGTTGCTCGCAAGAACCAAGGAAGCCAGGTTTCGGTCTCCCAGGTAGGCGGGCGGTTTAGGTGAAGTGAAATGCTGATGGGAGGGAATATGCGTCCTCACCGTTCACTTGGCGCCAGCACCCCTAGCACCGCCGTCCTCGGCCAACCTCTCTCGCTGAACCATGACCCTTTGGTTGCATATATCGATAAACATTTCAAACTTTTCAATCACCTTGTCCTTCTCAGCAATGGTGGCCTTCAGAGCCTCTACCTCTTTATCTTTCTCCTCCTTAAGTTTCTCGAGCTCTTCTCGCGTCTTGGCCAGTTCTCGTCGTAAATCGGCCCGTATACGTTCCTCGGCGGTCGGATGTGGTTTGCTATATATGGCCGGACGATTCTCAGCCAGGCCGGTAGCAACCTTTTGCGGATTTCTGTTGATAGCCGCTCGGGCGTTGTATATATCTCTCGGGAGGAGGGGGACGTGGGGGTTTTCGGTTTGCAGGATTTCGAGCGTCTGGCTAACGCCGACACCTGGTCCTGGTCAGACAAAAATGTTAACAGAGACATGCTTCTGGGGCGGAGACGTACCGTTTTCTTTCAGCGACTTCACCGCAGCCACCATCTTACTGTCCAGTTTTCGCGCGGCCGGATGCTGAAGCGGGCTGTCGCTCGGGCCGTGGTTATGTCTGAGATGTTGAGGGTCAGGTCGATAGCGAATGGTCCATTGGGTTCGCTGCTCGATAGCAAAGAAGCCGAAGGGACAGTCGCATTTGCGAGAGGACGTCTTGCGCTTGCGGGCTTCGGGACTGACGCGACTGGGCGGCTTGCCCGCACGGTCACACACAAACAGAACTTTTTTCAGGCCAGGGACAGTCTTCTTTGACCGACCGATAACAATAGCATAGCCAACAGATGTGCAGTATTGCAACACGCTCTTGTGAACTGCTTCCAGGGTGGGGTAACTTCCACCCTCGGGTGGTGGAGACATCATCTCCCCCATGGGCTGGCGGGGAACAAACGGCGAGTTGTCCCCGAGCTTGGCATCAGCAGCATTCTCGTCCTCTCCATTCTCGGCATGGGTTTCAGTTTCCATCGCTTCGGGAACATGCTGTTCCGGAGGCTGCGCGGGAGACTCTGGCGGCTGTGACTTGGCCACCGGCTTAGCCTGGACTTGAGGCTGAGGCTGTGGTTGAGGGGGTATTGTCGGAGTAGGAGTCTGTTGCGAACGCGCCTGATGAACCTGATGGGCTTGATGGGCCTGGTGTGCTTGGTGGGCCTGATGTACCTGGTGGGCTGCTGCTGCTGCTTGCTGCGCTGCCGCCGCCTGCTGAACCGCCTGGTGGGCTTGATGTGCTTGATGGGCGTGGTGGGCAGCTTGGTGAACCTGATGAGCAGCAGCTTGATGCGCCAGGTGTCCTTGGTGTGCCGCCTGATGGGCTTGGTGAGCAGCCGCCTGGTGCTGCTGCGTTTGGTGCGTTTGGTGAGTCTGTTGAGTCTGGTGGGAAGGGTGGCTCTGGTGTGTTTGAGTGTGATGCTGGAGGGACTGGTGAGCCTGATGAGGCTGATGGGTCTGATGTGCGGGATGACTCTGGTGGGACATGATGGTATCGTTGTGCATCGGTTGACTCATGGGCTGGTGGCCGTACATCATCGATGGCGTTTGTTGTCGCGGAGGAGCCGCCCGTTGCCTCGCCTGGACGACGGCACCGGGCACATGGCTCTGAGGGCCTCGAGTCTGGGCGTTGCCAACATTTCCGTTGACAGCGGCCTGGTTGAAGAGGTGGTGACTGTACGTAGCCTGCGGAGGCTGTTGAGGAGCGTAGGCTTGCTGCTGGTAGGGAGAAGCGGCGTGAGGCACGGGAGAGGCCTTATTCTGAGGAGGAGCATGGGATGGTTGAAAGGCAGCAGAGCGTCGGAGGCCGACCTGGGGGAACGTCAAGCCAGGATGGGCGCCGGATCCCGACTGCCCCAGGGCCGACATGATGGAAGGGCGACGACCGACGACGATGGCTGAGAGCCGGGAGCCGGGGGTTAGAGACCTTGAGGTTTCGGAGGCGCGAAAAGGTATCAAGGACGACGATGGCGAAATAACTGCTTGTCGCTTTAAGGTTTCGTAATCCTAGCGATGGTGATGATGGACTTGCAGTGCGTTGTGACCATACAGGAAACCCTCGGGGGTGAATACAGAAGTAATGAAATGGGGGGGGAGGGTGTGGACC
>SJVG01000577.1:0-24787 GCA_034774675.1 Scedosporium minutisporum
TGTTAGATGTCCGTCGTTTCCCCCCCCCCCCCCCCAAATCGGACAGGATTGGGGGGATTTCCGAGTTACAATCGATCCCTTTGATTAGCCCACTTTACCGGAGGGGATTACTTCTGCGAGTGAGATGGAGGAGGCTTATCGCTACTCTCTCAGTTCAGGCCCAATTGCACCATGCCTCTGCTCGTGCTTCTGCGGGGTTGGGGGAAGAATATAGGTATCTTGAACTTTCTGGGGAATCTTATTTATCTTCTGTGTAATAGTTTTATATGTGAAGCCTGCGTAACAGCGGAGGGCTTTTACTATGATCCTATCACAGCAAGGAAGCTGCTTTCGAGGTGGTAGATGAGAAGGCATCGTGCTTTTACGGATTGTATTTGTTTATGAGGGACTTTAGTGACTTGAACTTGATCTAATAATAAGAAAGAAAGAGTAAGAGGCTATTTCAGTTAGTTTATATCCCTTCTGGTGGATCGTGACCTGTGGGTGGTAGTAGAGTTATAAATAGACATGGACTAATGTGCTCACACGGAGGTGGCTGAGCGCCCCTCGTATGGGCGTAAAATGTGAAGCCTGTTTTGACGGCACTGTTCATGGACGACAGAACAACGTCAATGATCAATCAAGCTGATTAGACTCTACTCTGTAGAAGCATCCTCGACACTTTTCAACCTACTCCATTTAGGAGTGCTCTAGGGCATAATACACCTTGTCTTTAGACCAAAAATAATAACTTAGATAGGAGCGTGGCGTGCGACGTGCGTGAAATGACCTAAATAGCCAAGCTGTCGCTGGGCTGAGAGAAGGATGCCCATCACTAACGCACTTGGACTCCTCGAGCAATCCAGGCACAACAATGAAAGCTTGGACAATCTGTCCGCTTACATAAGCTATTGTACTGCAACATTGTGTTCATTGGTCCCTTGCCGTTGCCTTTGGGGACAGCAAAGGGGTTCAAGTGGGGGAGTGGGGAATGCCTGGTTCAATTGTTCCATTGTCCATTGTCAAATTTCTTCAGAGGAATCTCGTATTAATACTACTTGTACAGCAACGAATTGCGATCGGTCATGAAGTGGTGAACTTGCTGGTGTGAAAGAAATTGATGAAATATATCACCTTTCCGCCTCAGAGCGACTAACTGACCCTAGCCCTAGTGTACTGAAGGACAAAACTCGAGAGGAACGAACCCCCTCCCCCCCCCAAAAAAAATTGAAATAAAATACAGATATAAAAAAATAAAGGGGGGGAAAGCAAAAGGCGGGACTTGACGTAGCTGGCTGTAAGCCCCGAGCTTCAGGGGAGAAAATTAGGGGAGAAAATCAGGGGAGAAAAACGAATGGAGTACTTCGTAGAGATGTGCGGAATGACTATCCTGAACGGCCTCACAGCCACGATTATGGAGTGTGTAGCCTCCCTGACCTATAGTGAAGACTACGAAGTACGTGCTTCGTACATGATGCACTAGCTAAACCAGAGCGCCCAATGTAATCCTCGGCCTGGCCTCGTATTCAAGCAAGAGAAGAGGAGGGGCGCGAGAAGAGGAGAGACACGCGCAAGCTCTCCTCTCCTCTCCGAATGCCTCTCGCCCCATGCTCATGCTACAATTGATATGTTAGAAATATGAGCAAGCCTTCCTCTCCAGTCTCACCTTTCTATCTCGAGTGATCTTCCCTCCTCGTTGAGCCATCATGACTGGCTGTCCCATTTGCCGAGTCCTTGCCTTTAGTAGATACCGGTTTACTCTTACCTTCTAAGGTTTGCAGAGTATGTTAGTACCCTCAACCTTCGCGACGAAACGCGGCCGAATAACAATCCTTGCCATTACACTCTGCCTTGCTAGCTTTTATGTTGTGTCGCGCCTGTATCTTCCCGACCACGCGCCCACACGCCGAGCATCGGCATCTTCTCTAACACCTCCCCACCTCACCGGCGAGTCGTCTGCTTCGGCCTCTGATAACGGACTTTTCCTTCCACCAGCAGATTACAGTGTCAGCCCACCAGAGGATACCTGCGCTGCCCGTCTGTCCATCAAGTACCTCGAATCCCTCCGCGACAATGCGGCCTCCTACTGTACGCCCGACTCGTCGTCGACCTTGACGTGCTTCCACACTTACTCCCGGGGCGAGACGAAGCCCGATTCATTCTGCATCGGTCGCGGAGCTTCCTTCGATTTGGAGAGGAAAAAGTTCCGTCTCGACTGCAAGCTACGAGACATTGCGTCACAGGAGAAAAGCCGCGGTCTGATTCCTTTCCACGATATCAAGTCGTACTGGTACGACACCGGGCCACCGAAGGTCTTTGGTGCTGCCATCGACCTGATCTCAAAACCCGAAAGCAGTGGTGACGTCGAG
Source organism: Scedosporium minutisporum (assembly GCA_034774675.1). Taxonomy (NCBI): domain Eukaryota; kingdom Fungi; phylum Ascomycota; class Sordariomycetes; order Microascales; family Microascaceae; genus Scedosporium; species Scedosporium minutisporum. Next base: position 2,349 of record SJVG01000577.1, read on the forward strand.
GTGGAAACCAGTCCCAAGGCTGATGCCCCTAGAAAATTTCTCTTGCTTAAGAGGGAGGGGGCCGGAAACCTATGGCATTGTATGATGGAGATTTTCTCTACCTGGATGACTTTCGACGTGCTGAGCATGTCGCGCGACCCTCTTCGAAAGGGGGAGCCATTCTTCCAAACGGCAGAGGACACAGCCAATACCCAGGTCGTCATCGTCGATAACCATCCCGACGGTCCGTACTTCGACCTCTGGACCCTATTCGCCCAACGAAAACCCATCCGCCTCCGCGAGCTTCTCGCCGACCCGAAAGCTGCAAAGACCATGCGGCAAGCCGACATCATCGTCCCCCTCGCAGGAGCAGGTAACCCCGTCTGGCAGGACGACTGGGCATCCACCCCATGCACGTCGGCGCCCACGCTTTCCGCATTTTCTCGCCGCGTGCTCTCCCTTTACGACGTCGCCGACCCGCCCCCGCGTAGCTCGAAAGACCCCATCATCGTTACCTTTGTCGACCGTCGTCACCGCAGACTCGAAAACCAGGAAGCTCTCTTTGCCGAACTAGAGAAGAGACACCCGCGCGTCTCCATCCGCATGATTGATTTCGCGGCTATCTCCTTCGCCGAGCAGCTCAAAGTCGTGCGAGGTACGGACTTGCTTGTCGGCGTCCACGGCGCCGGCCTCACCCATACCATGTTCATGCGTGAGGGGCTTGGAACCGTGGTGGAGATCCAGCCTGCCAATCTAGATCATTACGGCTTTCGAAACATAGCTATTAAGAGAGGGCTGAACTATTTCCGCGTGCACGCTGAGGCTGTAACCGAGAACACGAAGGCGACCTCGAAGGTCAGGAGCGGGAGCATGAAGCAGAGGCTGAGGGACTGGCATGAGGAGGATGTCCGGATCGAGGAGGGCAGGTTCTTGGATATGATGGATGCGGCAATCAAGTCAATGTATTCCAAGGGGCCGTGGAATCATGACGTGAATTGATTCTGAACCTGTCAATTGTAACTACAGCACGACGTTCTTAGCCGGGAATACATCCTGCATTGTAATATCCAGAATACAATAATATTTATTTCTTAATAGCTATAATAGGGTAGAAATCTATCAAGAAATAAATATTATTTAATTTTAGGAAAAGTTTTCTTAAAAGAAAAGTGTTATTATCTACTTACCAGTTGAGCCCAGCTAATCTTAGGAAAATACTAATAGGGCTGCTAACAGTAGTGCGGTTTCATTCCTCTTGTGGAATACGAAGTAGTCCGCCTTTAATGGCCATGAAATATTAAAAGTGGCCATGCAGTAACGTGGCCCGTTTCAACCTGTGCTCCCTCTCATTGCCCTAGTTTCTTCTTCTTCAAAGCAAAGTAGACATAGTTCTAGAGCCCAGTTGCATTTGTTCTCGTCTATATTAGCAATTCATTCTACATATCTCATAGACAGATGTTGTCACCATCCACGACACCTCAAATGTAGGTACCTTTCTGATCTATTTGAGTCTCATGTCCAACCTGTCATTACCCATGCCCTCACTAGGTTTGATCACTCCATTAATATCTCGGGCTAGCAATGTTGATGTGTTAGTTATTGGTGCCGGTCCCACGGGACTTGGTGCTGCCAAGCGTCTCCATCAGATCGTAACCGCTCTCTTCCCTTGCTCCATTGATACGAGACGGTGAGACTAAGATGTGGTCTAGAATGGACCCTCGTGGTTAATCGTGGACTCAAACGAAAGGCCCGGCGGTCTTGCTTCCACCGACGTCACCCCTGAAGGATTTGTATGTGCTCTGTCTCTATCAACCAACCGCTGCTCTCCTAAGAACTAAATAATCATTCTAACTAAGAGGTGGTAGTTGTACGACGTCGGCGGGCATGTCATCTTCTCTCATTACAAGTACTTTGACGACTGCCTAGATGAGGCTCTTCCAAGTAAGGAAGACTGGTACTACCATCAGCGCATATCTTATGTTAGGTACAGGGGACTCTGGGTCCCTTACCCGTTCCAGAATAACATCTCCATGCTCCCCAAGGAAGATCAAGTCCACTGTATAGATACTCTTATCGACGCCGCAATGGAATGCCGGACAGCCACTACGAAGCCGGCCAACTTTGACGAGTGGATTTTGCGTATGACGGGGAAGGGCATCGCTGATATCTTTATGCGCCCATACAATTGGAAAGTATGGGCCGTGCCAACGACTATGGTATGTAGAGTACTGCAATTCGGGAATATGGCTGGCCGTTCTTTTCTTCGTTAAGGCTTACACCTTAGCGTAGATGCAATGCGACTGGCTAGGCGAGCGTGTAGCTGCCCCGGATGTCAAGTCAGTCGTGAGGAACGTTCTTCTGGGCAAGATCGCAGGGGGCTGGGGACCGAACGCGACCTTCCGGTTCCCTGCCCGGAACGGCACCGGTGGCATCTGGAATGCCGTCGCTGCAACCCTTCCAACTGAGAGAAAATGCTTTGGGGAGGGAAGTACGGTCGTGAAGGTGGATGCCGGATTAAAGATGGCGACTCTCAAAGACGGGACGACCATTCAGTACAAGAGATTGGTATCGACGATGGCAGTCGATAGCCTCGCCAAGATAATAGGGAACGACGAGCTAGTGGCGTTGACGGACCGGCTCTTCTACTCTTCAACCCATGTCATTGGTGTTGGCCTCCGTGGCGAGCGCCCAGACACAATTGGCGACAAATGCTGGGTAAGTGGTGAATGTTCCTGATAGATAAAGTGCGAGGGATACTAACAGCCTCTCTGCAGCTGTACTTTCCCGAAGACAACTGTCCCTTTTATCGCGCCACAATCTTCTCAAACTACTCGCCGTACAATCAGCCGCCCGCCGATATCGAGCTCCCAACAATGTTCCTAGCCAACGGCAGCAGAGCAAGCTCTACCGACCCAAAACCGGGGCCTTACTGGTCCATCATGCTCGAGGTCTCAGAGTCTTCGATGAAGCCCGTTGACCATAACACACTCCTACAGAAATCCATCCAGGGCCTTCTCAACACTGATATGATTCAGCCAGAGGACGAGATTGTATCTGTGTACCATAGGAGATTCGACCATGGATACCCTACGCCGACCATCGAGAGAGACGGTGTCCTCGACCAGTTACTTCCAAGGCTTCGGTCTATGGACATCTACTCTCGAGGCAGATTTGGGAGTTGGAGATATGAAGTAAGTGGAGGTTTATTTCTGACCCCTCTTCAAAAAGAGCCCGGATGATCTTAATTCGTCATTGTCTGTTCTGTCGTTGACTTTTATCGAGGCTGGAAACCAAGATCATTCTTTCATGCTCGGGGTGGAGGCGGTCGATAACATCGTCAGCGGCGGCATCGAACTGACGCTTAACTACCCTAATGTCGTGAATAACCGCCGGAATGATGAGCGACGATTAAATCGGAGCAATGATATAACGACTAGGTTTGGAGCTGGCACCTGGCTTAATTAACATGAGTTTTACTCCAATATCCATGAATATTGCCATGCAGTCTCACGCCTGTGCCCGTCTGAAGCTCAAAGTTCCTGCTCCATTTCTCAATAGGAGGCTCGCCGGAGGTTGTTGGAAATCTCGGGTAGGTAGTACTCCTAACCAAGGGGCACACAATGCCTGGGTTGATTAGATTCAGTCTTAACTTTTGACAACTACACTTCCACGTGCCGGCATATCTTGCAAGCCTACATGGTCGTCCACTCACCGCACATCTTTTCGCACTGCCAGGTCTGGTGCCAGTGCTGTCCTTAAACGTACCTGGGCATAACTGGTGACAGCTCGAAGTTAGGAGCTCTCGGTACGCATGTACAACTGCTTCCTACGAGGCTAGGTATAAGTGTCTTCGTGCGAGTAGGCTTCTAATGGCATCCCGTTTGTCTAACAATCTAACAATAAACATAGATTAAAGAACATCTTCTGTGAGCACATCTCTGAAGGAGAGGCTGTGGTGCAATCAATTTCCCACAACAAGCACATCCCATGCAGACCACCCCCGTCCATAACCTATGACATCTATTCAGTGTATCCGCAAACCTTGCGGACCACTTCACTGTTCCAAAACCGGGGAGGTACCCGCCACGAACTAGGGATCCTCCAAGCTTCCAAATCATTCTAGATGAATCACAGGGCGGATCTGTTGTAGGCGTGTTCTGTCACGGAGCCGCCAGGAGGCCGCGGAATGGAAACTTGCCCTTGGGCTCTAGCATTTGCGGCCCGGATGAAGATGTCTCGGTGCTTTTTTGCCAACTCTCGAACGTTTCGGAAGGCCGTAGCTGCTCGGCAAAGAGATTCGACGTCTACCCATAATGCATAATGCTCTACCATGGTCATGTGGTAGTGAGGCAGTTCCCCGCGGACCGCTGGTGCGCTGATGTGGTGCGCATGCAATATGAGACTCATGCTGGTCATGGTCCAGCTAAAAGTGTAGGGCTTGCCGTCAAACTCATCAGAACCCACCCTGCCATAATTTTGTAGGCTGTGCATCGCTCGACATCCCAGCGCCCCGGCAATGCGGGCCCGCTGCTCGGTTACGAAGTCCGTGCCACATGGACTTTGGGCTTCTACAAAGAAATTCGGTGCCGCTGGCCTATCTTTCCAGGTGGATGGCACGATGAGCCCGTCTAGTTCATTGCGGACTTGCCAAGCGACTTCTTCGGGACGCGCGCCGTAATAGAAGTCCGGCACGGCCGGTGCTAGAGTCCCATTTGTAAGCTTGGCGAGATTACCGAACTCGGTTCTCATCGCGGATGGGTCGCTGCCATGATCTGGGCCGACAATGGTCCACAGGATTCTCATCACATCGAATTCGTTCTTCGCGTCGAGACACATTGACCGGAAATTTCTGAACTCCTGATCCGAGAAGTAGATCGACGGCCGCTGAGTCGCCAATGCTGCTCTGAGCTCCGTCAAGTTCGGTTCTTTCGATGAAGCCCTACTGTGGATGTTGTGATCCGTCAGATGTTGGCTGAAGCCGTCGTCGAACGGACCTATCTTTTCGGAATTGGGGAGAGCGATAGCCGGAGGGCAGGTCTGGCCGCCTTCTATTGTCGGATCGGGATACTGAAAACGAGACTCATCAGAAAAAGGCACACCATCATCTAGTCCTGCGTGAGGACTTACTCCTCTTATATCAGACAAGTCCGGGCCGCCACGCTTAGCGAATCGAGCAAGGTCGCTGTCAGTGGAGGTGGTGTCCGGGAGGCAGTCGGGAGGTGCGCTAGGTCGTTGGGGAGGAAGCGGGAGTCGAAGGATGTCGTTACGGCGGTCGAGTTCCCTCAAGGCTCCGGGGGTCAGCCAGATTTTGGATAAGCGGTCGTAGAACTCAGGAGGATATTGCCAAGGGGCGCGAGATTCGTCCGCATTCATCTCTTGAGAACTTTCTTCCAGAAGCTCATCTGCACACCGTGAGTAGCTAGGTGGTGTTGCCATAATGGGTAGAAAGGGCGATGGGGAAAGCTGGTACTTTTGGGGGGAACGCTAGAAAGTTGTGTCGTTGGAGGTCGGTTCTAAGTCGATATGTCGCGCTTGAGGTGGCACATTCGGTAGGAGCTTTGGAGTGGGCAATGTTGTTTGATGATATTTAATAGCTTTCCTAAAGCTATTCGAAATATTTCGCAGCACATTCTTTGATGTAAGATGGTCTCTGTGTTGGCCAAGAACGAAACCCAAACGTATTAAAGCAGAGCCCAGCCGTGTTAAAGTCCTTTGTTCCCAAGGTCGACTTCTCTGAATGCGGAAACGGCAATTGTTCTTCCACTTCAGGAAGCTTATGGAATTGCATTCCGGATGGCTGAAGGTCTGAAAGGTTCCTCAGCCTTGCCGGTCAAGGAAGGCATCTGAGAGAGAACCATGGTCGGAATGACCTCGAGAGATATATCGCAGGGGTCTGCGGGTTTGCGACCACGAACCCACGAGAAAGGGCTAGATCCCAAAAATGCTGCCCACACGCCGCGAGACTGTCTGTCGAAACCTGTATTGGGGACTTCCCCCTAAGGGGCTAGGCATCGCACAAGTTCCCACAACAACGAGCCTAGCATCACGGCACGTTGAGAACAAGGTCCTACTACTTCATATGGCATGCATGAATTCATTCGCAAGGATACATTAAGCTCTACCAAGCCTAACTACTCTAAAGCCCTGAATACCCACGTCTGAGAAGCGCTCATTGCGCTTCTCGAGTCGACAGTGACGCGGTGCTCGACGAAGACTTTTCGATCTCGCACCGAGCATGCTTGACTTGAAGCAGAGCTCTCCAGGAATTAGGTCGACACACGTGCTTAACTTCAAGAAGGTACAGTATGGAGAAGTGCTTCGATGACCTCCCATTTCCTCTCCTTCCCCTTCCCCTTCCCCTCTTCTTTCTTTTTCCTTTTCGTTTCTTTTTTCTTTTCTTCTTCCTTGCCGCCGGCAACTGTACATCTACTCCATAGATATGTTCGGCCGCATGTCGGCTCTAGATAACGCCGGATGTTTTCCCACGTCACAGCCGGCCGAGACCAGCACGTGAGGAACAGAGACAGACGGCGCTTCCTCTCCGGTGTTTCCGTTGCTGAGCTAATTACAGTGGAATCGAAATCAGTTATTGCTCAAATTCAACCTTCAATTGTGAAAGAAAGGCCCACCTCGGCCGGTATTACTATTGGCAGTTGTTGGTGTTTGATATTCCAAGTTGTCTTGGCCGGAGAATCAGATCCATCAATTGGATATCTTGAGCGACGCTAGCAGCGCATCATTGAGTTTAATAAACCTACGAAGTGTCTACACCAGGCGCTAGAAGGAATTAGTGAAGTATTATACAGTTATGACTTTAAACTTAACCGTAATCCCCTCTTCGCAGTTCCCTCATGAGGCCTAGGCCATCGTAGTTTCGCTGACAGAGGACGGAGATTTCACCACGGACTAATTTCTCAAGCCGTGCCCGAAGGGAAGGGGGCAGGTGCGGCTCCACTTGTTGTAATCATCTATCCTCGTCTACACATCCTGTAGATCGAGTGGAGGTCACATCACGGTGCTTCGGTCCATCCCTTGAACCGATGAGCCAAAATGCCAGTTTGATACACGACCTGTAGGTCCGGGTCGGATAAAGAAAACTTAAATATGGTTCCTGTCTGGTGAGAGACCGTGTGCCATTGGTCCTCGATCAGGGGAGTTCCCCTCTTTCTTCATCTACTGTTGGCTGGCTTCCCTGCGTTCTCTGCTTCAAGTCGGGTAGTATTGACGGACTGGGACCCGGCCAGGCGGGGGATGAGACCAAGTACTTCGTTCAAGTCCTTCGGTTCACAGAAAAAAATAGAAGAATGCTCGGCAGAGGTGACAGGACTTTTGTGTAGAAGTAAATGGCAGGTAGACTCGGAGAATTGCCGGAGAAAAGCCATCTACTTCGTAGGCGTTGAGCTGATAACCTAAACGCATCAAACGGCTTCTATCAGTTGATGTGACCTGGTGGGATGGGTTGTCGACCTTGAGTCTTTAAATGTTCGTTTCACGAGGTCGACGTGATGCCTGAGGTATTGATATCAAAGTGGGGGTGAAAGGCCTCGTTGCTTGCACTGTATTATTTAGTGCAAGACCATGAAAGATTTTGGGTACCTCTCAGCCTGGGATGCCTGGCGATCATCAAGGTTACACTACAAAGGTACACTCACACTATATTGTACCGTCAAGGTACAACCTGGCTCTCTGTCTCATCGATGCCGAGCTAATAATAATACCAGACGACCCGGTGTTGTTTCGCCTTGAAGGCCCCAACACTGCAGCTGCATGTGGCCAGCTCAGCCTGTGCTAATTGCGGTAATCCATAGGCTGGAAAATGCTTCGAAAGGTGCAGTCGAGAGACACTGGAATTCGTGCCGAGTACAGTGTACTTCGCACATGTAACGTGGGGTGCCAGGCCCTGACATGCCCTCCCAGTGTGCCACAGTATGAACGTGGCAAAATCCCTTCTGGACACCGTGTCAGCCACACACCGGTGCACGAGCATCTAAGATTATGTGGCGCACCTGCTTCCCAGCCATTGTTCATGGCCCGTCAAGGTCCAAATGTTTGCTGCACGACGAAAACAGGCATTATTTGAGCTTACTCGCTGACACTCAAGTGTTTCTGCATACTTCATATTAAGAGGTTTGTCTGTCCAAGACGCTCCCTCCCTTCCTTTGTGTGCTGCTAGAGTTTACCGCTGATGCTCTCTGCATTGTGCTCTGTCTTAGCCACATCCCCGTCCCCATCCTTTTAATACCGATCGAGTAGTAGTGCAGGCGCTAACATTGCTGGGCCGTCCGTGGATAGCAAAGGTGTGGATCCAGGGAGCTGGTTGCTGCACTTCTCCGCCTCGTCCCTTATCCTTGCTTCCGACTCAACGTCCACACAAACCCCGGTGCCCCCCCTCAAATTTTCCGACTCCACGACAACGACCGTTGATGAAACATGCCCGTATCGACCGTCGCTTGCTGCTTACGTCGATGATGGGTAGATAGGGCCTCAAATCACCTCCCCTTCCCACCCTGTCGGTCGAACTCGCGCGCGTGTGTGCGTGTCCACATATAACTGCCCTAGACCATGGACACCACAGCTATCGTGTCTGACGACCAGTTGGACCCTCCCGTGCGGCTCTTTGAGCGCCTCCGCCAGATCGCTGGCTACACCTGGGATGAGTCCACGGCCCCTGTTCATACGAGCTTCGATGCCTGGTGAGTAGTATCTCCCGCAAGATTATGTTAATATTTTAATACTTTTTCTGGCATTTCTTTTTTTTTTCTTTCTCACTTTCTCTTCTCCTACCCCTTGCTCTCCCCCACCCCTCACTTGGAGGGATATTTCTATTTCAACGTCCTTCTTAGCTGGATTTGCCTCTTCTCGTTCTCGACAAGCTCGCTGACACCTGTGTCCTTGGAAGGCTCATCTGCGGAACACGCTTCGTCTCCCCGTATAGTTCAAGCCCTCCTCATCATGCTTCGAGTCCGGGATCCACATGTCGGTTCCCCTCTGGCCGACCCTCACCCTCCGATATTTACGTATCTCCCAACTTCCATATCGATTTAAGCTCCGAATCTTCGACCACGACTCCCCCCGCCCTAGCACCGAACGTGCCTGAGATATCGTATATTGAAGAACCTGTCCTTGCCCGTGTATCCTACCAAGTGGTTCGCGAAGAGAGAGCCTTCCACATAACCAAGAGCTTAGTGTCGTCCGCAGACCCCCAGGGCGACCACATTATTAAACCACTAGATCTCCTCCGCCTAACCCCGCACCAAGGCGACCGCGGCCCTATCGTGCTTGCCATCTACCAGCATCCCGGCCCTAATGCGCTCCGCAGACTCGTTGACCTAGGTCCCGCTTTCTACACCTCTCGCAAATTTGAAGATACCTATCATGCACACATTAAAACCGACTTACCCCTCGATCCCCCCATCAACCTAAGAGACTTCCTCAACTTTGCCATCGGCGCCGCACAGTGCCTCGAGATTCTGCATCATGGCTTGGGCATGATCCATGGCGAGATCCGAGGCGATGCGTTCCACTATAATACAGAAACTAACAAAGTTAGACTCGTTTCCTTCGGTTCTGGCGTTCGATCCTTCGAACATGGCCTGACCAGCACGGGCTGGTTAGCGTTATCGCGGGAGCTGGGTGCCAAGAATAAATTATTGTACATCAGTCCCGAACAGACCGGTCGCATGCCCGCCGAACCCGACAGCAGGACCGATATTTACTCCCTCGGCGTTCTCTTTTGGACTCTTCTCACCCAGCGGCCCGTATTCGAAGGCGAGACTCCCCTCGATATCGTCCAGGGCGTCCTGAGGCGCCGTATCCCGCCCGTTTCCACCATAAGACTTGATGTACCAGAGGTGATTGGCAGAATCATCCAAAAGTGCACCGCAAAAAATGTTGGGGAACGATATCATTCGGCGAGTGGTCTTCGGCACGACCTTACCACGATCCAGGAGCTCCTCGGCGACTGCGACTGGCCCGCGCTCAAAGACCTGGACATTGGAACCAAAGACGTCTCTTCCTTCTTTATATTGCCCACCAAGATGATCGGACGGGATCCCGAACGCGCCATGCTTCTCAAGGTTATCGAGCGAGTTGCCTTGAGCCATTCCGTTAACCAGAAGACGGGCGCCGGTGCCAACCGTTTCTCTGACGCCTCTAGCTTCTCCAACGAGTTCCTCGACGGCGCCGATGTCTCAAGTGAGGGCGCTAGCTCGGCCGATGGCAACAATAGACTTAGTAGCTCTTATGCTGCCACCGTATGCTCGGATCTCAAGCAGCCAAAAAGCACCTTTCAACCGTCTCACCTGGCCGAAACTCAGACGATTAATAGCGTTAACAGCGACACCCTTCCATCACCGGCATCCGGACCCGCGACAAGAGTACCTAAACCTTGGGATCGTCATCATTCTGTATCTTTCGAAACGAGGAGCCTGATGGAGAGCGCCATGACGGACCGTCATAGTGCCGTCGAGTCTTCCTCCTCTTCGAGCCTGTCGCGGAAACTCGGATCGGCCAAGTTCCGTCAGCGCGGCCATACCGAAGTTGTTACCATCGAGGGCGTTGCCGGCCAAGGCAAATCTTTTTTGGTGCAGTCTGTGCTGGCTAATGTGCGGCGGCAAGGGTATTGTGCGACGGCAAAGTTCGACACGGCGAGGAGGACTCCGTACGGCCCGCTTCTCAAGCTTCTTTCTTCTCTCTTTAGGCAGATTTGGGGTGAGAGAAACACCGAAACACCATTCCATTTGGCGCTTAAGCAATACGTCCGACCGGCCTGGCCCATGCTTCACCCCCTCCTCGGACTACCGGAGTTCCTACTTGGCCAGGATAAGGATAAGGAGAAAGAGAAAGAGAATGGAGGCGGCAACGGCAATAACGGCGGCGGTAGCGTCCCCCCTGCACCTGGAACCGCAAGATCTGCCTCGACGTCCTCGCGACCGCCCCTCAAGAGGCGAACCTCTTCCCCCGGGGCGTCTTCTAGGATATCCCGGATATCAACGGTCAGCTGCCAGAGCTCTCAGGACTTCCTACGCGCCGGAGCGGCCACCAAGACGTCGCGCCTGCTTAACACGTTCCTAGACGTGTTGCGCATGTTCACCGCCCACAAGTTCATCTGTTTCTGTCTTGACGATTTGCATTATGCCGATGATGAGTCTCTCGAGCTGATCTCCCAGATCATCGCCGCTAGGATGAGAATGGTTATTATTGTGACGTACCGGCCGGACGAGATTTCACCTAAGAGGGTAAATCGCATCCTTCACCCTCCCGAATCAGAGCGTACGTTATCTGTTCCTTTGCTTTTCCCCTTTTCCCTCTTTAGTAATTTAACTGACATATTCCAACAGAAATCTCGCGTTCAGGCGGACCGGTTATCACCAAGATCGTCCTTGAACCGTTGATCGAGGCGGATATTGTGGAATATGTCTCGGACACACTTAGTAGGCCCAAAAAGGAGGTCCTGCCGCTCTCTCTCGTTATCCAATCCAAGACCGCCGGCAACCCGTTCTATATGCGGGAGATGCTAAATGCATGCCATAGAAAGAAATGCATCTGGTACGACTACAGAGACACCCAATGGCACTTTGACCTTGACAAACTGTTCGATCAATTCCGGGGTGAGAAGGATTATGATGTCCTCGACACCGGTTTCATCACACACCGTCTGAGCGAGTTGCCGCCAGCCTCCCGTTCTATACTCGCCTGGGCAGCTCTGCTTGGGCAGGCATTCTCCTTCGAACTAATTCTCCGATTACTGAATGGAGAATTTACTCATGGCCTTGATGATGAAGGCCCCTGCCCACCCTTAGAATCCTATTCGCAGCAAGACGCGATCGCGGGCCTCCAAGCTGCTATACAAGCGTATATATTAGTCCCTAGCGACTCCGATGACGTCTTCCGCTTTGCCCATGACCGGTACATCCAAGCTGCAGCTGCCTTGAGGGAATGTCAAGCGAGGAGGATGCATTTCGTGATTGCGCAGACGCTCCTCAAGCACTACAGTTGCGATGAAGGAATGCAAGAGAGCACGGCATTGCATATTTGTGAGGCTGTGGATCTCATCAGGCGCCGCATCAAAATCCGACAACCGTTCCGTAAACTCCTATTCGAATGCGCCCAAGTGGCTACCGAAAACGGTGCTAGGCCCACCGCGGCGAAGTATTACAGTAGCGCTGTGGCGCTGCTACAACCTAACCCTTGGGTAGACGATGCGGAAGATGTCTCCTATGAGGAGACTATCCAACTCTATCTACGGGCTGCGGAGTGTGCCCTCTTCATGGGCCATCATGCGGCTGCGAACAGCCTCCTCTCGACTATCTTCAAGAGCGCTAGATCCGCTTTAGACAAGGCTCCGGCTTACGTCTTGCGGTCGAGAATCTTTGCGCAGAGCGGCGACGCGGAGTCTACATTAAGGTCCCTCAAAGACTGTCTTCTAGCTCTCGGTGTCGAGATCGATGAGGATACTACGTACCAGAAATGCGACGAGTGGTTCGAGCGCCTCTCCGTCAAGGTTCAAACAATGGACCGCGATGAACTGATGCGCGCGAGAGAGCCGGCTGACCAGACCCTTGCCTCTATCGGAGCCGTTCTTGTCGAGACTCTCAGTGCCGCTTGGTGGGTCGACTCGCTACAATTTTACCATCTCTCTCTGACCATGTTCGACCTTCACTTGAACTCCGGCGCCCTTCCACAATCAGGCATGGCCTTTATCCATTTCGCCATCGTCGCCCTCGCCCGATTCAACATGGTCCAATTCTCGTGTGACCTCTCCACGATGGCCATGGAACTTCTCGACAAGTACCACGACCCATTCACAAACTCTCGGGGCTTCCTCATGTTCGCCAACTTCCTGTCGCATATTAACTACCCCCTGAGCGACACCGTTGCTCAAATGGAAGGGTTAGTGGAATACACAGCTGTGGCTGGGGATCGGATATCGACCATCCTCTGCGTCGGCATCTGCGCGCTTGTGAGGTTTTACGCAAGCGAGAACTGCGCCGACCTCGAAGCGTATTGCCAGTTTGGATGCGAGGAGATTCCTAACTGGCACCAGGATTCTCGCGGCGGCACCGTACTCATATCAGTTCGGCAGACGAGCCGGGCTCTTCAGGGAAAGACGAGGACTTCGGAGGCTGACCACGTGCTTACCGACGAACTCCACGACATGGCAGTTTACAAGCAGTGGCTACATGACAATACGCGCAACGGAAACCGCTCGCTACTCGTGTACGAGACGTTCGAGACTCTCATTCTCTTCCTTTTCGGACACTACGACAAAGCCGTTGAGGTTGGTGGTCGTTGTCTTGAAAACATATCGAAGCTGTGGTCTTCACGGAATACTCGATCGACGATGGTTGCGTATGGCCTCGCTCTCGCAGCGCGGATACTTCGGAAGCTGCCAGATCCGAGGCTGGCCGATACCGATGGGCTGAAAGCGGAGGTTAATGACGCGATTTCCCAGCTGAAGGATTTGACGAAGAAAGTGTCTGATTGGGAGGCTGTCAACAATGTCAACTACCGAGCTTGGTCGAAGTTCTTGGGGGCTCAAGTCGAAGAGCTCTCTGGAAATGCCGCGTTCGCCATTCAACGGTACGAAGAAGGACTAGATCATGCTGCAGAAAACGGGTTTTTGTTCGAAGAAGCCCTTGGCAGCTATCTCTTGGGCGCGTTGTTCCTCAGACGCAACGCGAGGAGGTCCGCCCGGGCCGTCCTGCGAGACGCTACTAGCTTATACCGACAGTTCGGGGCGTTAGGCGTAGCTGACCATATTCTAGAGGAGCACGCCGGCCTCCTAAACGATGCCCGCGTGTACCCACGCCTCGCCGACGCGGGTATCCAAACAGACTTTGCGCCCGATGTGGGCCACGTGCCCTATCACACCCACGTCAACAATGAAGAAGACGACGAGCTGGAGCAAAATGCGCAGCTCGCCGATACCAAGGGGGACCGCATCGGAGCTTGGACCGGCTCCATGCATATGCAGCATGAGGCTGGCGCTGGCTTGCCGGCGCTCGATATGATTGATTTACATGCCATCTTGCTCTCCTCGCAGGCGATGTCGTCTGTGCTTCAAGTTGAGGATCTCCTACAGACCATGTGCGATGCGATATTACAGACCTGCGGCGGATCAGCAACGTTGGCGTCTATTGTCGTTTCGGACGACGACAATGGTTGGAGCCTTGCCGCCAGCGGAGATCCGGAACGGGGCGCGTCGGCCCACATACCTGGGCTTCCACTCTCCGGAACGTCACTTGTGGCGGAGAACGTGGTCCTTTACTGTACGCGATTCCGGGAGCCCGTCTTCATTACCGATCTCCTGAGCGACGAGAGATTCGGCAATGTGAGCGAAGCTTGGCTCCAGCGGAATCCGAGGAGCAAGGCCGTCATCGCCATCCCCATATCACATGGCGAGAAGCCGCTTTTGGGAGTCCTCTACCTAGAGGGCGAGCCCGGATCGTTCACGGACCGCAACGTGACGGTGCTTCAGCTCCTGGTCAATCAGATCGGCATCAGCTACTCCAATGCCATGGCGATGAAGGCCATCGAAAAGGTGTCGGCCGAGTACGTGTCGGCGCTCTCACTGCAGAAGGATGCCTTGGCCAAAGCGCTCGAGGCCGAGACCAAGGCCAAGCATGCCGAGGCCGAAGCCAAGCGCAACGTTAAACTAGCCGAGGAGGCGGCGCGGGCCAAATCCATCTTTCTGGCTAACGTATCTCACGAGCTGCGCACGCCCCTCAACGGCGTTATCGGTAACTCGGAACTTTTGAGAGAGAGTAACCTTAACAAGGAACAGCAGGAGATGGCGGACTCCATCCGGGTATCTGCCGACCTGCTGCTCACGGTCATTAACGACATTCTAGACTTTTCTCGCATGGAGGCGGACAAGATGAAACTATATGTCAGCGCGTTTAATCCTGGGGATATGCTCAGTGAGGTGGTGCGCGCAGCGTCCTACAGCAACCGTGAGAAGGCGGGCCGCGTCAGCATCATCCAGGACATCAACCTACCCTCCATGCTCATCTACGGAGACCCGATCCGGCTGCACCAGGTGCTCGGCAATCTTATAGGGAACAGTTTGAAATTCACTGAGAACGGCTCGGTCACGATCGGGGCGCGCGTAGAGTCCGACACCCAGGACAAGGTGGCGCTCACCTTTTGGGTCGAAGATACCGGCATCGGCATACCGCCGCAGCAGCTTGCCAATCTGTTCCAGCCGTTTAGCCAGGCCGATGCCAGCACGGCGCGCAAGTACGGGGGCAGCGGGTTGGGTCTCAGCATCTGCAAGAACCTTATCGAGACGATGATGAAGGGCAAGATTCAGTTGGAGAGCCAGGAGAACGTGGGCACTCGAGCCTGGTTTACGGTCACGTTCGAGAAGGCGTCGGCGGACGCCGTGCTCGGGGACGCCGTCGCCTCGGAGCCCGTTTCGCCGGGTTCGCCGACCGGAACCGGAGTGTCGCCGGCAGAGTCGTCCTCAGATTCGGATCATAGCTTGGCATCCAACCCCTTTATCGACCTGTCGCAGGTGCCGAGGGACGAGCTGCGGATCTGCATCGCCGAGGATAACCCGATCAACAAGAAGATTGCCATCCAGTACGTCAAACTGCTGGGGTATCCCAACGTCGACGCGTATGAGAACGGGCAAAAGGCCGTCGAAGGCCTGCGGCGGAGAGCCGCCGAGGGTCGGCCGTACCACGTGATCCTGATGGACGTCCAGATGCCGATCCTGGACGGTTACGAGGCCACGAAGGTGATTCGGAAGGACGCGAACGAGGCGGTCCGCAAGGTTCTCATTATTGCTATGACGGCGTCGGCGATTCACGGGGACCGGGAGAAGTGTCTTGCGGCGGGGATGAATGATTACCTTGCGAAGCCGGTGAGGTCGGATGTTTTGAAGAAGAAGCTGGAGGCCTATGTCGGGCATTCGGAGGATGCGAATCCTGAGCCGAAACAAGCGGCCGCCGACGCCGTGGCCACAAGGGATGGTGAACACAATCTCCCAACACCGCAAAGTTTAGGTGGTAGTGGAAACCTCGAGGACGGTGTCAATGGCAATCCGAGAACCGTTTCAAACAATGACTTGTCGAGCAACGCTGCTCCTCCGAGTGGAACCTCTAGTGCAGGGCGCAACTCGCTCAGCGGGCCTCAGTCGTCAGATGTGGGGGCTTCAGCGGCAGACTTTGGTGGCACGACTAAACGGCAGCCTCGCAAGCTCGTCAAGAATCGAACTAGTGGTGATCCCGGCTCTCAAGGACCGTCGACGACGCAAGCTGTCTCTCCCACCCCGGGTCTTATTCCGGGCGTGGCTCAGGTGCAGACTCAGATTCCATCTCCACAGGCTCTTCCCACGGTTGATAAGGAGAGGGAGAAGCCCAAGGGAGTCTTGACGAAGAAGCCTCCTCCTAGTCACGAACAATAAAGGAAGTAGGGGAGGCGGGGGCTGCCGCCCTGGTGCACACCGATTTACACACGATTCCTTCATCCCTTCTTTTTTCCCTAGCCTATTTCTACTTAATGTTGTACAGCCGGCCTTGTAACTTTTTCTCTCTCTGTGGCTTTGGGCGGGCAATTGCTGGGATTCTTCACAATGTTTCATAGAAAGGCGGTGTGTTCCGGGAGTCTAACCCTGACTCTTTAATGGTTTCTTTTCTTTTCTTTTCCCTTCTTCTTTTCTTCTCTTCTGTTCCTCAACTTTTTTTGCCCTTTTTTTCTTCACTTCGGCCCCGATTCGGCTCTTGTTCAAGGGACGGAATTTTGCATCATTCGCGGAGCATTTTACGGTTGTAGGGTGGATGGACGGGTTATGTTACCACTACTACTTCTACGGGGGGGGAGGAGGAGGGGAGCATGTTAATGTTGATCAACTACTGCTCGGAGACGGAAGGATATGAATATACTTGGTTTTTGGTGGGGAATGGAATGGAGGGGATTGGGGATGATGTGGATTTGCTGTGGAGAGAGCAATCGGATGATACCAACTTCTTGTCTTCTTTTTCTGTAAGAGTACATGCATCCTCTTTTCTTAACATGAACTTTTTTTTTCTTCGTTTTCTCCTTTACCTCATCCTGAAGCGCCGTTTAAAGCTCTGGGTGCGCGTAGTCTTGAATGCTGCAGACAGCGAAGTGAACCTGGAGGGTACACAGGGGAGGGGGCGGAAGGCTTGCTCGACTGGGGGTAGGAGCCCTGTTGAAGGGGATGATCGGGGGGACTTTCGCCACGAGCTCTCCTTGAAGGCTAGCTCCTGTACAGTACTGTATGAAGTGCAAGCGATTCTTTTGTTCTTCTGCTCGGCATCTCTTTGGTTTCTTCTCCTGTGTCTATTTGGCTTTTGCCCTGTTGGGGGCTGCGTACGAAAGAATGGGACCTCACCGAGTCTCGTCGCCGAGGGTGTTGATAGGTACAGGATTGTTTTAAACTTGACAGAAACCACATAGATTGATTTATTCTATTTCATGGGTGCGTTTTTGGCTTGTTTCCAGTTTCTTGCTTCATACCTTCGTACATAACTCACATGCGTGTGGTTTGTGCGTGCGTGTCTGCTAGATTCCCAGCCTCTTTTTGAGGGCCTCAAGGTTACGAATTTAGCGTTTTAGCGTCGGTGTTGACAGGCGGGTGGGATATTGGAGGGTAGATGCAGGGTGGGATTTTCTGTCTTTCTGCAAGTATTTCTTGCAGGAAGCAGGAGGAAAGGAATTTATTTTGTTGCTGTGTTTTGTGATGTTTGATGCATCGAAGGTGAGAGAAGGAGCAGGCAGGAGCAGGGGTGGAACACGAACACGGGAGGTTTTCTCCACGCGCAGGAAGTGCGAAGTAGCAGTACTTCTTGATCAATTTATGCATATTGGTGCGTGAACGATTGCGTTTGGGGGGATTTTACAACTCGGGAAGCATTGGAGTTGTGAACTTTCTTATGCCCAAGGCGTGAAGAGAGCTGGGAGATGTCGATAGTTACTGATGGGTTGCTGAGTTATATCTGGCCTGTATAATTTTATGCTTCTCATTCACCCTCGCTTCCTTTTCTTTTCCATTCTCAAGAAGTCGGGTGGCTGAACCTCCTCTAGGTGCATACTGATATTGACACCAATACCCTGCATTGTCACTCTTCATCATCCTTGGTGTTGTGAGGCTGCAGCTGCAGTCTAGGTGGATCTGGTCAGATGGCGTCGCAATAAACCTGCGACACCAGTGCTTGTAGCATTGTCTAGATACGAGGTGTGAAGATATCCCGGGCTTCTTTTATACGGGCCGGCGCTTACGAGGTTCTTCGGGAAGGGTTAAATCCCCCGAGGTTTTGGACTGGTTGAGCAGAGGGGGGCCGTGATGGAGTTAGGTGGTGTGGGTAAGACGGGTTCTAAGTTTTCTCCCATCCCCCCCTTTAAGGCGCTGTTGTTCGGTGCTGAGATGGGTGGCAATGGATGAAGTCTGCGGTTGTGTGATCCAGTCGGGGGAGGGAGAGAGGTGCGCATCGTCGTTCATTCTTAGGAGGGCCGTCTCCCGGACAGGACCGGACCGGACCGGAGTATTAGAGTATTGCATTATAGGTCAGGGATATACAGAAATATATCAAGCGACAAAGTTCGTTTGGTCCGCTCGTTCCCTGCCTGGATCTCGGAATGCCATCATCCATATCATCCCATGTCCAGTTAAAACTCCATCCCGAGACTCGCTGATCAAATCTTCACAATACCATCCAGCATTTCACTTTCACCTAATCCTTAATTGTGCCAAAACGCCATCTGACTAGGCCGACGACTTCGTATGTTTGCTTCCATCTCGTATATTGCCTCACCACCTCCTCCCGCTCACGAGCCTATCACGTCCGTCTGTCAACCCTAGCCTCACGGTCAGAAGAGCACACAGCACTATATCGTACATATCAAAACGGGCTTTTCTTTATAAAGCATCACACCCACAGCGGATTGCTTCTGTATTACTCTTATTTTTTTCTTATTTTTTCGTCTTTCCTTTTGTGGCTTTGACAGACTAAATTCAAGCAGTTCTAGGCTTCCATGACGTGGAGACTGCAGCAACGGGGAGGGGACATCACTATAACCCCCGAGGAGGTTATTCAGTCTCCCGAACGACTCATATCTACCTTGATTCGCTTTCGTCTCCATCGTTCGGGATTTAATTTCTTACCCCCACGACAAGCGAGCGGATAGGGTCCAAAGCCAAGTGCCGATGGAGGGGCAGATGCTATTCCTCCC
Organism: Scedosporium minutisporum; assembly: GCA_034774675.1. NCBI lineage: Eukaryota > Fungi > Ascomycota > Sordariomycetes > Microascales > Microascaceae > Scedosporium > Scedosporium minutisporum. The sequence continues at coordinate 21,528 of SJVG01000577.1, forward strand.
CCCGTGAGGTCATGCCGGCGAATGGGTTCCAGGTTATCGGGAGGGCCTTTATTATCTTGATATTGCGATAGTACGGTTCCTCCGTTATTAGTCTTTGGACCCAAATATGAGCAATCTATATTCAGCTTTCTTCATTCTATACTCTTTACCACTGGAACGAATCCGAAGCCGTTGGCCCAATCTCGTTAGCAGAGCATACAGAAAGCAGAGAGCTTCACCCTCCCCCCCGTTTCATTGGCGGTTAAGAGACGTAAACGAGGCAAACCACCAGCCGTCCTGCATGGAGAGAGGGCGTCGAACCGTCGAACCTCGAAAGCCCTCTTGCACACCTCCGCTGCAGTACACCCACCACCTTCATAGGCTTGATCACGAGGATCTACCAATAAAGAACCTTCTACAAGCATTCGCTCTCCCCTCCACCTCGTAAACCAGATTAAGCAAGCCTCCTTCGGGAATCAAGCCTCCCAGTACGAACGACTCCAGCTCGTCATTTCATCACAGCCCCCACGGTCAAAATGTCTAAAGCGTCGTTAACATCCTAAACAAGCCACAAAGAACCCCGAGTCGCAGAAACGAATGTATGGAACGGCACTTTTACTTTCTCCCCATCCCCACACCTCCCCATTCCCGGTCGTGCGTGGTCATGTATGGGTCTTCTCTGCCCAATCGATATCCCGACTCTGACTCGACGACGCTAGGGCGTACAACCAGAAGATTCCCCGTAGTACGGTGCGGGTATCCGGGTGAAGAAACGAACTCTACCCGATGGGGCACGAGGAAGGAGGGGGCGTGTGTGAGAGTAAGTTGGAAACCTTGCCGCTTTTGGGGGCATACCGAACTGACATAAAGGCTACTCGATAGACAACCTTTGTAAAGTTTGACTTGACATGTTCAGGGTGCCAGATGCAAACAGAAGTGCTTCCTCCCGATGCGGCCGAGCAAAAGCTTGCTGTCGAAAGCCGAAACTCAAAAGGTAGTCTCGTGAGAAGTCCGGATGGGCGGCAGGCTTCGGCTCGTAAGACTGGAAAACGTCTCGGAAGGGAATTGTAAGAAAACGGCATTGTACCAACCAAACTCCTGGGATTTCGGGAAACTCTACATACTTCCTTGGAAGGAAATACGAGCTTGGTGGCTCGTCGGGACGTTTCACGGACTTCGCTCGCCTCAACGAAACTCGACCAGCCTTGCGGATGGACCGTATCCTCCCCGTAGCGAGTAGGACGAGTCTCACGGCATATATTGTCATCATTCGGGACAGTAAATCCCTTCGTTTAGGATTGAGGACATCGTTAAGCTGCGCTCGGCACAACATTCTTCGTTAAACGCGATGACAAAAACAGCGTCTCTCCATGTTATACATGTGGTCTGGAGCGTGGGACGATAGTTTACCATCCATGCTGCGTATGGTAGATCACCCCTTAACTTTGCGCCATCGTCATCACATTCGACGTGTCGGTCCGAACTTGGTAACGAAGAGGTGTCGTCAAAGTTTTTCCGCTTTTGCTTTTTCTCCTCTCCTTGACCAATTTTGTTTTTCTTGCAACCCTTGGCCCGTCTGACGTAGCTCATCTAGACATTTTCGTCTGCTCCATGGAGAAACAGGAGCTAAGTTGACGCATGCGACTCAAGTCCCTCCCTGCTGGCTCCTGTAACCTGAGACATGGTTCACAGTCTTACCTCTTTTGGTCAGAGGGAAACAGGAAACTTCATCCCTTGGACCCTCAGATGGGTTCTCCGCGAAGTAACTAGCGCTGAGACGTGCGGAATGCTATTCTCCCATAGAAGCTAGTGCGGAGTTGGATGCCTCCGAGAAGGGTCTCTGGCCGGCTCTTAGCAGAGCTTGTTTCTCAAATCAAGAAATGAATCAATCATGCCCGTCAAGACGCCAAGAACAGGGCGGCCATGGCAAACATTTTCTAGTTGATTACGCAGTCAGAAGAAAAGAAGAGAAGAGAAGAGAAGGGGGAAATGGGCCTAGTTCAGTGCGCGGGTTGGAATCCGGGCTCCTCAAGTTCCAGTTTACAGAAACCACTCTAGAAATGAGATCATCAAATACCCTGACTCCATTCCCAGAAACCCTCAAGGCGCCTCTCAAACTGAGCAGGCATTCTCTTAGCTGAAAACTTCGGACTTCTCCCCATCTATACCCGACGCCTTGTGCCATCATAGTATACGGAGCCACTGAGGGTATATCACTGAGGCTTCCTGTGTTAGCTACCAGCCACTTCCATAGACGTATCTCCCCTGAGCTGTTTCATCAGTCCTGAGGTTCTACTCGCGGCGTGATTCAGCGCCAGGTTGTCATCCAAACAGCGTTGTCTTATACGAGAACCCCCCAGAGCGAGGAACACCAACCTATGGAGACCCGGGGGAGTGTAAAATTCAAGCACTTGGTGTCAGATGATAGACGCGACGCCATCATTGGGATCCTGCTCAATCCCGCAGCCGACGCTCGAGGTCTCCTTTGATCTCGGTGTCCTTGACGTCTGGCGAAACTTTGTTAGCCTGGATGTGCCCCCCTCCACCGGCCATCAAGCTGCAAAAAGAGATAGAGTTCTGTCGATCTTCTGTCTCACAGCGGGAACGCCACTTAAGAACCTTCCATTTTCGAAGATGTCAAAAAAACCATAATTTGCATAGACTTCATCGGGTGCCATCCACGCAAAAGAACACTGACAGCCGACGCCAGTCAAACTTAATCAGGTCACCCTAAGTCGAGCTAACCATTCGGAACATACTTCGTCCTCCTAGCGATTTTTGCGGGGTGAGGGGAAAAAAGTCCCGGCTGCGTCTCCGAACTAAGAATAGTGCGACTCTCCCTCTTTGTCTGAGAACACAATGGTTCCTCGCCGCCGACGTCTCCTGTGGCGGTGGGCTAAGGTTTAGGAGAGACCCTCGTTACGGCCGGTGCGACGTTGAGAGGCTCGTATTTTAAATCCTACAAGGCACAATAGGCTCATTTTTGGGGGGGGAAAAGGCCGCAAAATGCAATGTTTTGGCCGGACCTGGGAGTAATTGTGTTACCGCGTGTCAGGTATGTCGACCCCAAGAATGTAGATGGTGGGCGACCGCGAATCCGGCGAGAGTAGAGTTTGTTTTTTTTTTTTTTTTTTTTTTTTTTTTTTTTTTTTCTTGTTTGGACCTAATCCAAAACGCACGACTGTTTTATAAGACCAGACACTCGAGACTGGTGCCACCTTGTTTGTATGAACGATTGTCCCACAATTGTCCCAACCACGCAAGTATAACCATCCACCGAA